>JASANF010001822.1:0-40342 GCA_030248245.1 Trissonchulus sp. WLG1_4 | reverse complement strand
GGGGGTGAGGATCAAAAAATAGAAAATATTTATCCTAAATCAGGCTGCTCGCACCAACCCAAGTAGAAAATGCCCGTATATACACATAACATAAGCCCACATATATACATATATATATATCAGGGATCGACCGGAGTTCCGGTTCCGGTTCCGGTACTTTTTGGTTCCGGTTCCGGTACTTTTTGGTTCCGGTTCCGGTACTTTTTGGTTCCGGTTCCGGTATTTTAAAAGTACCGGAACCGGAACCACTATTTCTCTGACAAAGGATTTTGCTTTTAATTTTGTGTTATTCGTCCATGAAAATTTTCCGATAGGCCTCCAACTGACCACAATTGGCCTAAAAATCAAAATTTTCTTCAGATTTTGTTCTGGCGAGCCTCTTGCGACTCTGTAGCTAGTTTAGTCTTCGTCTTGTTTATTATATTCTCTTTCATCAAAGCTCATGCGTTCAACATATTGTGTGCTGTACGCGTATATATAAATCTTGCATACTTATACATGTATGTACATATACTTTAAATACAAATACAAAATACAATACAAATTTAAATATACACTAGCTTAATACATTGTTATCGTTTGTGCTTTATATATTGTCTTAAAAGTAAAACGGATATTATAATATTTATAGTACTAGTACTGGGACTACATACAAATAGCTTTTGATTTTTTATTCTAGCATTCTTATGTTGCAGTGCTTATTCTTTATCAACAGTGCTGTGCTTTTTGTGTCCAACTTCTTGTATTACTTCAACTAGCTCAATAAAAGCCAAAGGTCGAAGGTCCTCGAAATTATGTAATCTGTGTAAACCTTAAGCCTGATTCACACGAGGTGGATTTTCAAGGGGATCCCCTTGCGTCCCCACGCGTCCCCGAGGGGATCCCCTTGGGAACGCATGGGGACGCAAGGGGATACCCAGACGCACGTGACTTTATTTGATTGGCCACTGCATGTAGATCCCCTTGAAAAAACGCTCGGAGAGCGATAGGCAAAATTCCCCATGGGGACCCCCAAGTAGCGAACGACCGGAGCTAAAATTTTGCCGGAGCCGGAGCCGGATACAAAATGCCGGAGCCGGAGGCAGTGTTTTACAAAAAAATTCCAATTAGTAAAAAATGTTGACAATTGTGAAAAAATTTTCAATTTTGTTTGAAACAGCATTTTTTAATGTTTCAACAGTCACGCCCCATGTCTTTACACTAGGGATGGAAGTCTCGGGTTTTTTTCCGAGACCGAGACCGAGACCGAGACCACGAAACCGAGACTACCGAGACCGAGACCAAATTCCGAGACCGCCAAAACCGAGACTTTGGGTCATTTTTTGCCATTTTTTTTACCTATTGATTTGATGAATTTTTACAAATTTTTAGGTAAAATTACAAGACCATGGTCAGACACCTTATGCATATATAACTAACACCTACATCACGACAATTTTGGTTACATTCACGATTCTTTCTCCCTTTTTTGTGGGACCATGTCTTCTTGAATAAAGTGAAATTTTAACCTCTGTCCCAAAAAAGACGCAATTTGTCCTTGTTCTCGCCTACAAATAGCAACTTTTACACTGTTGGCTCGAATTTAGTTAACAATCGCTCCGATTGTATTGGAATTACCAATTTTCTGCCAAAATACACCAAGGACAGAAATGGTTTTTGGCTTAAAAATTAGACCTGCGAGCCGTGACGCTCTTTCATTCTTTGCCTACGGCGTGACCCCCCTTTGAGTGGGGTCACCTCAATCCCCTGGGACTGAAGCTTAGTTTGGAGTAGAGTTTTCCTTCTCATCTAAACTACATGTGTCACCGCATGGTTCTGAGTAGTGCGTTTAGTTGTAGTTTCACACATTTTGTTTCTGATTTTTTTGCTAAACTCATACTGATTGAAATTTACACTTATTTTGTGAAGCCACCAATTGGCATAAAAAAGTTGACCAGCCAAACACTTATACTAAGGAATAAAATAGAATAGACTTGAAAGTATGAAATAACAAACCTAATCACACACATACATTTTTGTGTGTGTACTGTGTGTACAGATAAACTAAACAACCACGTTAAAGTTGTTTTCGAAAAAAAATTACAGAATCTCACTGTTTAGGGGGAAATTTAGGTGAAATGGAGATTTCCGAAAAAAATTTCCTGCCAAAATTTAAACCAAAGGGGGGACCACAGGAAAAATTTTCACAGATTTGAAAAACCGAGACCGGGTACAAACCGAGACTTTTCGACTACCGAGACCGAGACCGAGACTGGGCTAGTCTCAGGTTTTGACCGAGACCGAGACCGAGACTTCCATCCCTACTTTACACACTCATACCACCAGTAGTTGGCCACTGACTGGTCCCGGTTTTGGGTGATCTCACAAAAAATTTTCATCAACATTGATAAAAAGTCAAAAATTTGATCAAATTGACCAGTACGGAATTTTGACTGCGGTGCCAAGGGCAGGTGTCAGGAGTCAGAGGGAGCTGGTGGTTCAGGCCTTCAGGGTGTCCGTCTGAACCTCCCCCTTTTAGTCAAACCTTGCAAAATTGTCAAGAATATATATACGTATATAAGAATATATATATACACCCAAAAAAATAGACAAATTTGGAAAAGATTGCACTTTGTAGAAGATACGACACCGTAAATGTCTGTAGCTTCCGGGGATTACCGCCCGCCCCTGTAATTTAGGCGTATATCAGTCACGTTGTAACCAGGAGAAAATCTTTAGGGGGAATGACTTTTTGATTTTTTGTAATGGGTGAAAATTAACTTTTTTGCCATTTTAACACAAAAATTTGCGAAATAACAGCACATGCACAAGCAAACATATTTTACCGGCCGAAAACATCAGAGCTAAAAGTCAAGTTCAAGTCACTACGTCACGTAGTTACAAACAAGCCTATAGGGGTCTGCGGGCGGCAGCCCCTGGATTAAAAGTGTAAGAAACTTTTTATTTTTAGGCCGAGTTTAGTCAATTAGAGACGTAAAAATACACATTGCTAGAGAGGGTAGTCATCTCCATTATATACAACTGGCAGTAATATAAGTACTGTAATCGACTAACCGCTTCGTTAATCTTGCGATTTTTTCTCAAAATTTGAACTTTTGGCCAAAGTTTGAACAATGAAAATCCTCCGGCTCCGGCACTTTTTTTGCCGGAGCCGGAGGCTCAAATCCGGCCGGAGTCGGAGCCGGAGCCGGAGCCTCCGGTCGATTGCTGCCCCAAGGGGATCCCCTTGGGGACGCGTGGGGACTCCCACGGGAATCCCCATGGGGATTCCCCTGAGGAAGATCCCCTTGATAATCCCCCTCGTGTGAAACAGGCTTTACTATCTAACATCTAGGAGAGGGGGCGACGGTACAGCCGCCCCCCGCCCCCCAATTTTCCCCAAGTCAGGGGTTTTCTGGGTCCACGAGAGGGCGTAGATAGGGAGGGGGGTCGCGGGTGGCCGCGATCCCCCCCTTTTGGTCCCCTTAAGAAGTTAACCTTAAGGTCTACCTTAAGAAATTATCAACAAGGGTCCCCCCTTTGGTTTTTATCGCCCCGACGAAAAAATTTCTTGATACGTCTCCAATTGACCAAATTTTGCCTAAAAATCCAAAAATTTTTGAATTTTTTTTCTGAGGGCGACCCTATCCAGACCCCTGCATCTCTATGGCTGACTACTCCTTGTTATTATCTTTCATCGAAGCCTATGCATGTCTACAAAAGTACATTACGCTGAATGTATATACTTGTATAATACACTGTATAATATATACACTGTACCTGTCGGAAAAAATTTCTGATACGACTTTAGTTATCCAAATTCAGCGTAAACAGTTAAAAAATCTCCATTTTTTTCTGGGGGCTGCCGCCCCCAGACCCCTGCAACTTGTGGCTCACTGATCTTGCGTTTGCACTGTTAATTAAAGTGCTAAATTACTGTAAATACTAAAAAATGTCAAAAGTGTATTTAAGTGTATAGAAAGTCAAGTGTATAGAAGGGTTGCATATAAAAAATGTGAGTAAAAGTAAACAAAAAAATTTTTTGAAAATATTGCAAAATATATATAACACAATATATTAAAAATGTTCAGTAATGTTTGACCCATTACCTGGATACAGACACAACTGCCAGTTAATTCCGGGCGACGAAGAATGAGAAAATGACTTGCTCCGCAAACACTGGCCAGGACGGCTTAGCTTGACAAGGCTAGAGAAATTGACTATGCACCATTCCTGGGTCAGTCTCAATGTGTGCACATTGGTCACGCAGACATCGTGAGGGTCCTCTATGCTGGACTGCTGATTGCTGGACATTGTTATCAATGCATTCGTTTAAACACTGAAAAAGCATACACAATTGCTCGAATGTTCGGTTGTTTCGGCGGGAGCCGTTTATATTTAAGGTAGCGCTCAGCAAAAAAGTCATGTTTGGAAGTAAACTCATGCAATGAGTAGCAATATATACCACTTTAATTGTATGTCAAAATGGGCTCAAAAAAACCTATTTCCAGTACTCATCAGCACTTTAATGCAATTATGTCAAATTTCATGACCATGTCAAATTTCCTATTCACACTAATTTTATTTTCGGCCTAGCTCGGCGAAACCTCAACCGATTTTGATGATCTTAGTGTCGATCGAAAGATCTTTCAAAAATCTAGACGTCAAGTCATCGATTTTCGAGTTCGATTATTGATTTTTTGAAAAATCGATTTTTCAAAAATCAGCAGTGTTTTAGCTTCTACAATAAGTGCTGGGAGCCAAAAATTAAAAATCTAAAAAATTCGACGTCTGCATTTATAGTCTTTCTCTCATTGTGCATAATGTCAACTCGATCGCAATCGGCAGCAGGGAGCTAGATTAAAAAAAAGTAGTCGACTTCGCTACGCAAAAATGTGAGATTTGCCCACACGTTTCACTTTTTCAAAAATTAGACCTTTCCTAGTAATGCATAATTCCGTTAAAAATGTTACCAAAAGCCATAATCAATTTTTTAAGAAAATAAATCAAAAATTTGACATTTTGGAAGATTTATCAGCTTTTTAGGTGATTCATGTTTGGATTGCCATTTTCGCGGCTAAATAGCTCAGAAAAGCTTCAACAAATTTGCATGTTCAATACATCAATTTAAAGCTAAGAAAACGCACATTTTAGTGAAATAAGTAATTAATTTATATCGCGATAAAAAAATTTTCGCAAGGAGTACAAAAATGGTCAAAAAAATTGAAAATTTTTTTAGCGTAATATGCAATATCAAATGAAAGCTCTTTGTATTCTGAACTTCTCTTCAAGATATTATGGTCAAAAATGTCGCTGAAAAAAATTAAACGCCAAAGTCGGTTCCCCGAAGCGCCAATCTTAACCCATGCCACTGAATGTGGGGGTGGGGGGGGGGGGGGGGGGGGGGGGGGGGGGGGGGGTGGGGGGGGGGGGGTGGGGGGGGGGGGGGTGGGGGGCGGGGGGTGGGTTTGTTGGATCAAAGTGCAGTTGGGGGGGGGGGGAATAGTGGACCTATTTTTTGGAGTAGAGCACCTTGAGGGAAGCAATTTTTGTAATAGAACCCCTATCCACAAATTTGGATTTTCTGAGCTATGACCCCTTGAAAATGTCATTTTCAGTGTTTTTGGAAGTGAACGCAGGCCAAAGTTCGAAGCCAAAAATGGATGTAATCTTTGTTTTTGGATAGTTTTGAGTGCGTTATGATGTTTTAAGGCATCGTCTAGGCTTAGTTGGCAGGATTCTCTAGGCTAAGCTGGCATGATTTTTTCTGAAAATTTCGATTTTTTAGTGCCTAAGCCTGAGCCTAAGCCTAAGCCTGAACCTAAGCCTAAGCCTAAGCCTGATACTAAGCCTAAGCCTAAGCCCCATACTAAGCCTAAGCCCTAAGCCTAAGCCTAAGCCCAAGCCTAAATTAAGGCCAAGTTTGGATTTTGTCAAAAATTGGACGGTTCTGGCGAATTTAGCCAATTTTTCGGTAGAAACCGGGTCAAAGAGCCTTTGTTTTGATTCTAAAAAATTGTAACCAATAATCTGACACCATTTTGACACGATTAGAACCGAAAAAACAAGAGCTTCGGAAAAAAATTGCGAAAACGTGCCTCACTGAGGGCTAAAATTTCGGGGGGTCGTATCTCAGAAAATACAAAAAATGAAATAGGGGTTCTTGAAGCAAAAATGCTTCCCCCAAGGTGCTCTACTCAAAAAAATATGTCCACTATTTTTCCCCCCCCAACTGCATTTAACCCCCACTGAAAATACTTCCTGCGTTCCTTCCACTGCGTCCTGTATACACTACTGAACATACATGGGCATCAGTGGCGTATCCAGGATTTCGCAAAGGGGGGGCTGCGACCGGGGGGGGGGGTGCGGAGCAACCGTACCGTGAGCCACCTTACCTCGGGGGGGGGGGTGCGGAGCAATGTGAGCCACCATGTTGAGGAGTGAGCCACCGCCGCTGAAAGGGGGGGCTGCGACCCTCTAAGGGGGTGCTCAAACCTCAAGGGGGGGGCTGTAGCACACCCAGCCCCCCCCTAAATACGCCACTGATGGGCATGGGAGGACTTTGGGGCGGGGTTTCACTACGGCCCCTCCATTTACGGATCAAGTGCAGTTGGAGGCAAAAGTGGACTTACATATTTTCTGGAGAGGAGTAAAGCACCTTGAGGGAAGCATTTTTTGTAATTATAGAACGCTTATCCACAAATTTTGATTTTATGAGCTATGACCCCTTGAAAATTGCAATTTCAGTGTAAGTGAACTAGGGATGGAAGTCTCGGTCTCGGTCTCGGTCAAAACCCGAGACTAGCCCAGTCTCGGTCTCGGTCTCGGTAGTCGAAAAGTCTCGGTTTGTACCCGGTCTCGGTTTTTCAAATCTGTGAAAAATTTTCCTGTGGTCCCCCCTTTGGTTTATATTTTTGACAGGAAAATTTTTTCGGAAGTTTGTGCTTTCACAATAATTTCACACCAGACAGTGAGATTCTGTCAATTTGTTTCCGAAAACAACTTTACCGTGGTTGCTTAGTAAATCAGTAAACACAATACACACACATAAATGTATGTTTATGATTAGTTTTCTTGTTTCATGTTATCAAGAGTACATAATAGCTTCTCACTGTATATAGAAGAAGAGTGAGACACTCTCCAGCCTGCCTGTGTTCTAGCACAGGCAGATGCGCTGGTTGTTTTCAGGCTACATGTTGGCACTCTATGCAACATGTGGCTGACCAATCAGCGCGTAGATTCCCTGCGTAACACACTTTAGTATATATATAATCGCTGATTCGTTGATAAGCATTAAGATAGGGATAAAAACTTAATAACTCATTATTTATTCGTAGTCTGCTTGCAAAAACATTGAGAAAGGTTTGCAAATACCTCTAGGGATATTTTGGCAAACTTTCAGCGAAATTGATTGAGAAACTTTTGAGATATAAACTTTTCTGGATTTCTTCAAAGTTTTTCAATCAATTTCGCTAAAAGTTTGCCAAAATATCCCCAAAGGTATTTGCAAACCTTTTTTAATATTTTTACAAGCAGACTATGAATAAATAATGAGTTATTAACCTTTATCCCTATCCCGTTTTATGATTGGAGCACGTGCACAGGCGTCTACCAATCAGAGAATAGAAGCTCGCTTCTGATTGGCCAGTCACATGTTGCATAGAATGTCAACATGTAGCCTGAAAACGACCAGCGCATCTGCCTGTGCTAGAACGCAGGCAGGCTGGAGAGTCTTCTTGTATATAGAGTGAGACGCTATTATGTATATACTCTTGATGTTATCTTTCAAGTCTGTCTGTGTGATTATTTATATTTTATTCTTTAGTATTAGTGTTTGGCTGGTCAACTTTTTTATGCCAATTGGTGGCTTCACAATTTCACATACTTAACTGTAATTTCCAATTAGTATAATATTATGAGTTTAGCCAAAAATCAAAAAATCTGTGAAAGTTCAACTAAACACGCCTACTACTCAGAACCAGCGGCGTATCCAGGATTTCGCAAAGGGGTGGGAAGCGACCGGGGGGGGGTTGCGGAGCAACTGTGAGCCACGATCAAAAGGAGTCTGGCGGGGACGGCAACCCTCGGACCTTTTTTGAGCTTGTTATTGTAACCATCGATAAACTACAATAGTGAATCTGCAGCAAGCACTTAACTTTGCGGGGGTCTGGGGGCGGCAGCCCCCAGAAGTTGAAGCTTTTTTGAGATTTTAACCATCGAAATTGCATTGAAAATTGCACTTTTTACATTAAATAAAGAAATGTAGTGGATCTACAGCTAGCATTTAGCAATGCGGGGGTCTGGGGGCGGCAGCCCCCAGAAGTTGAAGCTTTTTTGAGATTTTAACCATCGAAATTGCATTGAAAATTGCACTTTTTCCATGAAATAAAGAAATGTAGTGGATCTACAGCTAGTATTTAGCAATGCAGGGGTCTGGGGGCGGCAGCCCCCAGAAGTTTTAGCTTTTTTGAGGTTTTAACCATCGACATTGCAATGAAAACTACTAAAGAGTAAAAGACCCCAAAACTAAAGAGTTGGAGTGAATCTTTTTGTGCTATGGGCCAGCGTAGGCTATTTTATGGCTGCGTTCAAAAATTGGGGTTTTGCGATGATTTATCGTTGCAATATGCTTTTGCCAGGTGGCTTTTTCTGATCCGTCGTCAAGAACGACCGTTTCTGATGTGTGTTGCAATTTTAGGGTTGAAAATTGACACACGAGACGCGGATACACTTGCCGTTAGCAGATCATTATTCAAAGTTCCAAATGGTCGACTGTGGCTAATTTTATTATACAGAAACTATAAATTGGCCGAAAATTGCTAATATGTGTCGTTTTTTGCGTTAAAATAGCAATTAAATGCATTTTTAACGTTTTAAAACAAAGAAAACTCATCCCCCCTCCCCGAAATTTTTTTGGCTACGCCACTGCAGCAGCACCCGTATTCATAAAAGTGCAAGCTCGGCTTTTTATCCGAGCTTTGAGCAAGCCCGGCTTAAAATCCCGGCTTTTCGTATTCATAAAACCAAGCTCGGCTTTTTATCCAGGCTTTTTGGTATTCATAAAAGCTGGGATAAAAAGCCGAGCTTATGGTATTCATAAAAATCAAGCTCGGATTATAATCCCGGCTTCCACGTATATTTTATTGATTTTTTCATTATGAATAAAAAGCTCGGATAAAAAGCCAGGCTTGAACAAGCCTGGATTGACCAAAAAGCACGGATAAAATTCCAAGCTTGTGCGCAAGTCAGACTTTTTATCTCGGCTTTTTCAAGCCAGACTTACGGATAAAAAGCCTAGCTTTTTATCCCGACTTTTATGAATACCGGCCCAACTATGCGGTGACACATGTAGTTTGGTAAATGAGAAGGGAAGACTCTGCTCCCAACTAAAATTTAGTCCCAGGGGATTGAGGGGGCCCCAATCACAGGGTGTCAAAGGATGAAAGAGCGTCACCGTCACGGCGCGCAGGTCTAATTTTTGAGCCAAAAATCCTTTCTATTCTGGGTGTATTTTAGCAGAACATCGGTAATTCCAATACAATCGGAGCGATTTTTAACTAAATTCGGCCAAACAGTGTCAAACATTGTTATTTTCTGACGAGAACAAGGACAAATTGCATCTACTTTGGGACAGAGGTCAAAATTTCTCAGTATTTAAGAAGACATGGTTCCAGACTCACACAAAAGGAGGAAATAACCAGGAGTCCAGGAATGTATCCAAAAGTACCGTGATGTAGCTGTTAGTTATATATACATAAGGTCATAGGACCATGGTCTTGTAATTTTACCTAAAAACTTGTAAAAAGTCACCAAATCAATAGGTAAAAAAATGGCAAAAATGACCCAGTCTCGGTTTTGGCGGTCTCGGAATTTGGTCTCGGTCTCGGTAGTCTCGGTTTCGTGGTCTCGGTCTCGGTCTCGGTCTCGGAAACCGAGACTTCCATCCCTAAAGTGAACGTAGGCCAACGTTTGAAGCAAAAAATGGCTATAATCTTTGTTTTTGAATAGTTTTGACTTTTGAGTGCGTTACGATGTTTTAAGGTGGCGCTCCTGAAATGTGACTTTTCAAAAAACGGCAATTTGGGGCCAATTTTAAATACACAATGGCAAGCTGGTGTAAAAGTATGAATAAATACAAAAAATGAAGTTGATTGATACAAATTAGCATTCACTGTAGACCAAACGTGAGTGGAATTTCGGCTTGCGATTTCTCTTCGCAAGTAAGTAGCTGTTGCACAATCAATACATAGCTCATTTTGCTAGCCTCAACGTGATCGAGCGGTCGCAAAAAGTCATTTTTGATGAATATGATTGATATATCGATAAACACTAAAATCGCGATTTTTGAAAAACATATATAAATTTGGCTAAATTTTTTAGATACTATCGATTTGCCAAAAATCAAATTTTGCGACCGCTCGAAGATGAGAAGGTGCATTTATGTGCCAAATTTTAACTTTTTTCGATAAGCCAATTTTTTAAAATCGCAAGCCGAAAATTTGCGTTTGTATTCACACGCACTATATTTCTGTCTCATGGCTTAAGGTGGCGCTCACCTCAAAAAGTCATGTTTGGCGCTACGCTCATGCTGTCAGTACTAATACCATTTTGCTTTTACATCAAAGAGACCTCAAAAAAACCTATTTACAATACATTACAGCACTTTAATGTGAATGTGTCAAATTTTATGACCATGTCGAATTTCCTATTCACACTAATTTTATTTTTGACCTAGCTCAGCGAAATTTCAACCGATTTTGACGATCTTGGTATCAATAGAAAGATCTTTCAAAACTCTAGACGTGATTGATCTTCGATTTTTTATTTTTATTTTTGATTTTGCAAAAAAACGATTTTTCAAAAATCCTTTGTGTTTGAGCGACTACAAAAAGTGCTGCGAGCCAAAATTTGAAAATCGAAAAACTTTCACGTCTGCATTTATATTCTTTCTTTCATTGTGCAAATTTTCAACTCGATCGCAATCGGCAGCTGGGACCCAGGTCCAAAAAAAGTAGTCGATTTCGCTACACAAAAATGTAAGGTTTGCCCACACGTTTCACTTTTTCAAAAATTAGACCTTTTCTAGGACTGCATATTTCCGTTGAAAAAGTTACCAAAAGCCATACTCAATTTTTTAAGAAATTAAATCAAAAATTTGACTTTTTCGAAGATTTATCAGCCTTTTAGGTTTTTCCTTTTTGATTTGCATTTTCACGGCTAAATTACTCAGCAAAGCTTCAACGTATTCTTATGTTTAGTACATCAATTTAAAGCTAAGAAACCGCACATTTCAGTGATATGAGTGATCATTTTATATTGAAACAAAAAATTTTGAGCTACGGTTACAAAATTGTCAAAAAAATTCGAAAAAAATTTTTAATCACAATATGCACATCAAATGAAAGCCCTTTTTATTCTGAACAACTTTTCTTCAAGATATTATGATCAAAAATGCAGCTGAAAAAAATTAAACGCCAAAGTTGGTTTCCCTAAGCGCCACCTTAAGGAGGCGCTCTGAGTAACTTCCAATAAATCAAATTGCTATAATTTTTTGTTTCTTCCTGATACGAACTTTTTTGCTTAAGTGCCATCAAGATGAACACCAGGCAAGCATTTTTGCAAAGTTTGATGAGTCTCGGAACATTTTAGCAAATTTTATGACTGCATCAAAATTGACATTTTGAAAAATTTGACTAATTTTTGAAATGACGTAGCTCAGTGGTGCCTCAACCAAATTTAAATATCTATAGCTTAAATTAAAGACAATTATCTTGCCGAGGTGCCATTTTTGTCGAATTTTCGTTTTTTTGCCATAAATTTTTAGTTATTTTAATTTCTATCAAAAGTGACGTTTTAAAAAGCCTATCATATTGAGCGAAATCATAATAATTACAATTCAAGAAGTTCGGCGCCTCCATATAGATCTGCTGTAACAGTCTGCAAAGTTTCAAGCGGATCGGTTTTCGCAGCTGACAGTAATCTTAAAAAAATGTACGCTATAATTCAATTTCAGAAACTTGAAGTTTGCCTACACATACGTATTTTCCAAAAAATAGAGCTAATTTTTCTGTACTAAAATCCGTTGAGAAAAGTTTCAGAAGCCAAAAAGTAGTTAACGAAAAATTAGTTTAAAAAATAGTGTATTTTTGTCAATATTGGTCAACGTATTTTGGAAATTTTTTTGGAAAGGTTTGCCTACACAAACGACTTTATGAAAAGTTGCAACTAGCAATTAGCTACAAAAAACTGCGTCAAAAAGTACCAAAAGCTATATAGAATTTTTTGGTATATCGATTTAAAGATTTTTTCCCATTGAAAAATAGGGTCAAATTTCAAGTTGAACAAAATTTGACGTCATATACATCAAATGAAAGCTAATTTAATTTGGAACAACTTTTCTTCTTGTGTTAATTAACGAAAACGTACGTGAAAAATTTTATCGCCCAATGTCAGTTATTCAGAGCGCCACCTTAAGGTGGCGCTCTGAATAACCGACTTTGGGCGATAAAATTTTTCACGTAAGTTTTCGTTAATTAACTCAAGAAAAAAAGTTGTTGCAAATTAAATTAGCTTTCATTTGATGTATATAACGTCAAATTTGGTTCAACTTGAAATTTTAACCTATTTTTCAATGGGAAAAAATCTTTAAATCGATATACCAAAAAATTCTATATGGCTTTTGGTACTTTTGAAACAGTTCTTTGTAGCTAATTGCTAGTTGCAACTTTTCAAAAAGTCGTTTGTGTAGGCAAACCTGTCTAAAAAAATTTCCAGAATACGTTGACCGATATTGACAAAAATACACTATTTTTCAAACTAATTCTTCGTTAGCTACTTTTTGGCTTCTGAAACTTTCCTCAGCGGATTTTAGTACAGAAAAATTAGCTCTATTTTTTGGAAAATACGTATGTGTAGGCAAACTTCAGGTTTCTGAAATTTGGCTATAGCGTACATTTTTTTAAAATTACTGTCAGCTGCGAAAACAAATCCGCTTGAAACTTTGCAGACTGTTAGAGCAGACGTAGGTGGAGGTGCCGAACTTCTTGAATTGTAATTATTATGATTTGGCTCAATATGATAGGCTTTTTAAAACGTCACTTTTGATAGAAATTAAAATAACACAAAATTTGTCGCCGGTAACGAAAATTCGACAAAAATGGCACCTCGGCAAGATAATTGTCTTTAATTTAAGCTATAGATTGTTAAATTTCGTTGAGGCAGCATTGAGCTACGTCATTTCAAAAATTAGTCAAATTTTTCCAAATTTCAATTTTGATGCAGTCATAAAATTTGCTAAAATATTCCGTGACTCATAAAACTTTGCAAAAATGCTTGCCTGGTGTTCATCTTGATTGCACTTGAGCAAAAAAGTTCGTATCAACAAGAAACAAAAAATTATAGTAATTTGATTTATTGGAAGTTACTCAGAGCGCCCCCTTAAGGTGGCGCTCCTGAAATGTGACTTTTCAAAGAACGTCAGTTTGGGGCCAATTTTTGATACACAATGGCAAGCAGGTGTAAAAGTATGCCTAAATACAAAAAATGAAGTTGATTGATACAAATTAGCATTTACTGTAGACCAAACGTGAGTGGAATTTCGGCTTGCGATTTCCCTTCACAAGTAAGTAGCTGTTGCACAATCAATAGCTCATTTTGCTCGCCTTAACGTGATCGAGCGGTCGCAAAAATTCATTTTTGATGAATATGATTGATATATCGAAAAACACTAAAATCGCGATTTTTGAAAAACATAAATTTGGCTAAATTTTTTAGATACTATCGATTTGCCAAAAATCAACTTTTGCGACCGCTCGAAGATAACAAGATGCATTGATGTGCCAAATTTTAACTTTTTTCGTTGAGCCATTTTTATAAAATCGCAAGCCGAAAATTTGCGTTTGTATTCACACGCCCTATATTTCTGTCTCATGCTGAAAGTATTGCGTTAGTTCACAAAAAAATTGTACCACACTCAATAAAACACCAAAAATTTTTAATTACGTTTCAGTAAAACACAACTGGTAGTGTTTTTCAGCCTTTCAAATTCATTACATACAGTAGTACTGTACGTGTAAATGCACTGGCTTGTGAAGGCATTTCCGTGAAAATCTATTTTTCTTTGGGTCCGTGAAGCTGGCGAAGAAAGTAGTGGCACAAACTCTAATTTTTACGGCACAAATTTACTCACATTTGTGCTAAATGTGTGCCGCAAAAATTGGAATTTGTTCCTTTACTGCAACGGAGAACGAGAGGGGGCCTTTTTCGTGGTGTTGACTTCACAACACGAGGTGCCAACTTCACAAATTTTTTTGTCACCTCTGAAACGTATTTAAACTTTATTAATATTTGGCTCCATTTGAAGTTGTTTAGATGGGTAAAACTACGCATTTTAGAAAAAATGCAGAAAGGTGCCTCATTATGCTTTAATTCTTGGAAAACGTAAACAATTCTGAAATTTTAAAAATAAGAAAATCGAATAGAGATTCTTTTGAACCAAAAAAGGTCCACAAGTCTCCCCTCAGTTGTATTTAACCCAATTTCAGCAGTAAAGTAGCTTTGAAAGTATCACTTCACATTTAGCGGATTCTTAAATTTTATTTAGCGGAATGAAGCCAGGCACCGACGCAAAACTTCTAATTTTAAACATGAATTTTCGCTTCCAAATTTTGTGTTTCTTTTTTTAAAGTTGCGGCACAAATTACACTGATAAATTTTGGTCATAAAAAGCAAAAGAACTGTAGGTTTTGTTTACGTTTCAGAGGTGACAAAAAAATTTGTGAAGTTGGCGCCTCGTGTTGTGAAGTCAACGCCACGAAAAAGGCCCCCTCTCGTTCTCCGTTGCAGTAAAGGAACAAATTCCAATTTTTGCTGCACAAATTTAGCACAAATGTGAGTAAATTTGTGCCGTAAAAATTAGAGTTTGTGCCACTACTTTCTTCGCCAGCTTCACGGACCCTTTTCTTGACGAAATTTGCTCAAAAATGTTCAAAAAATTTTTTATGTGATATATACATCAAATTGAAGGAAATTCACTTCTGCTCAACTTTTGTTCTTACGATGCATGTTTATTTTTGCGCGTTTTCAAAATAATGGCCAAAACCCACATTTCAGGAGTGCCACCTTAAGGTGGCACTCCTGAAATGTGGGTTTTGGCAATTATTTTGAAAACGCGCAAATATAAACATGCATCGTAAGAACAAAAGTTGATCAGAAGTGCATTTCCTTCAATTTGATGTACATATCACATAAAATTTTTTTTGAACATTTTTGAGCAAACATCGTCAAGAAAAATAGATTTTCACAGAAATGCCTTCACAAGCCAGTGTATTTACACGTATGTAATGAATTTGAACGGCTGAAAAACACTAACAGTTGTGTTTTACTGAAACGTAAGTAAAAATTTTTGGTGTTTTATTGAGTGTGGTATAATTTTTTTGTGAACTAACGCAATACTTTCTGCATGAGACAGAAATATAGTGCGTGTGAATACAAACGCAAATTTTCGGCTTGCGATTTTAAAAAATTGGCTCATCGAAAAAAGTTAAAATTTGGCACATAAATGCACCTTCTCATCTTCGAGCGGTCGCAAAATTTGATTTTTGGCAAATCGATAGTATCTAAAAAATTTAGCCAAATTTATGTTTTTTCAAAAATCGCGATTTTAGTGTTTATCGATATATCAATCATATTCATCAAAAATGACTTTTTGCGACCGCTCGATCACGTTGAGGCGAGCAAAATGAGCTATTGATTGTGCAACAGCTACTTACTTGCGAAGAGAAATCGCAAGCCGAAAATCCACTCACGTTTGGTCTACAGTAAATGCTAATTTGTATCAATCAACTTCATTTTTTGTATTTAGGCATACTTTTACACCAGCTTGCCATTGTGTATCTAAAATTGGCCCCAAACTGCCGTTTTTTGAAAAGTCACATTTCAGGAGCGCCACCTTAAGGCATCGTCTAGGCTTAGTTGGCCGTAGTTAGCAGGATTCTCTAGGCTAAACTGGCATGATTTTTTCTTAAAATTAAGATTTTTTATTTCCTAAGCCTGAGCCTAAGCCTAAGCCTGATACTAAGCCGAAGCTTAAGGCCCATACTAAGACTAAGCTCTGAGCCTAAGCCCAAGGCTAAACTAAATCCAAGTTTAAATTTGGTCAAAAATTGGACGTTTCTGGCCAATTTGGCCAATTTTTCTGCAGGAACCCGTTCAGAGTCTTTATTTTGATTCCAAAATATTGTAAACAATCATCTGACACCAATTAGACACGATCAGAACAAAAAAACAAGGGCTTCGGAAAAAAATTGCGAAAACGTCTCTCACGGAGGGTTGATTTCACGTGCGTGAACCTGACAGCCCCACTTGCGTCACAAACTCAATCAATGACGTCACAAAACTCTCAATTGTTTGTGACGATTTGTGACGAAAACCCAGTCAAATTTCCTATTTTGTAAAGGCCGATTCACACGGTGCGTTTTTGCCGCTGCGATTCTGACGCAAAACGCAAGCCGCAGGGTGTCGCAAGCGAAACGCACCGTCTGAACAAGGTTTGCGGCCTTAGTGCGTGTCGCAGGTCAGTTTGCTGCGTCTTTACTGTTTCAAAAAAATGACAAACTGGTCCGCGAAATTTGTTTATGCCAACACGTCCGCAGCATCAAAACGAAATGAATCGCAGGTCGAATAGCAGTCTGGCGTTTAAAACGCTGCGGCAAAATCAAGACGCAGGCATTCTGCACTAAAAACGCTGCGTCTGTTCAGACATTGCGTTCTGCGTGCGGCAAGCTGCGTTTTGCCGCAGCGACAAAAACGCTGCGCCAAAATCGCAGTAAAATCGCAGCGTGTGAATCGGCCTTAAGCCCGATTCACACGGTGCGTTTTTGCCGCTGCGATTTTGACGCAAAACGCAAGCCGCAGGGTGTCGCAAGCGAAACGCACCGTCTGAACAAGCTTTGCGGCCTTAGTGCGTCTCGCAGGTCAGTTTGCTGCGTCTTTACTGTTTCAAAAAAATGACAAATTGCTAAGCGAAAATTGTTTAAACCAGCACATCCGTAGCATCAAAACGCAATGAAATCGCAGGTCGAAGTGCAGTCTGGCGTTTAAAACGCTGAGGCAAATTCAAGACGCAGGCATTCCGCACTAAAAACGCTGCGTCTGTTCAGACATTGCGTTTTGCTTGCGGCAAGCTGCGTTTTGCCGCAGCGACAAAAACGCTGCGGCAAAATCGCAGTAAAATCGCAGCGTGTGAATCGACCTTTAGAGCTAATGTCAAACTTCACACGCTTTTACACAGTAACAGTCCCACTTTTACTAAACAACAGCTAAACAACACCAATTAAAACTATATATCTTACAAACGTTTGTGACGTATATACTTTTATTTGTGACGATCTTAGCTGTTGGATTGATGCTAAAATTTGAGTGTGAATAAACACTTCAAATCTAGCTATGGCTTGGCTTAATTGTGGAAACAAATTTTTGTCACATCTTTTTTGACTTTTTTGACGGGCTCAAATTTAATTATTTGGTTTTGGTTTGCAGTTTGTTATGAATTTTTCACCCATGGTTTTTTGTATAAGAAAAGTTTAAATCTGCGTTAGCCTTTCAATTTAAAAAGGTCCTTTCGTTTAGTGCATAAGTGAATTCCGACTTATTCTGTTCTTTTATATATATTTATTTTGAAAATGCGAAGAATTTTTAAAATAAACAATCAAATTTGAGAATTTTCTGTGTGCCTATTGCTTCTTCCTTTGTTGTGGCTGTGTGGGCCAATTAGTTTCACTTGCTTTTATGTTAAGTAACAAGTTTTTGTTTCAGAGTGAATTAATTACAGTGTCAGCTGTCAGTCACCGTTCTTTGACTGTTTAGCGGATGCTGACAGTTCTTTTTTAATCTGTCGTATCTGTTAAACGGACACAGTACGCCTAAAATTTACAATTGGAATGGATTGATTTAAACTACAGACTATATTATTAATACGGTAAGAACATTTTCATTTTTTACTGAAACTAGAACCAAAAACGGGTGAAAAGCTCGATAATTATAGCAGACTCTTCTGAAGCGGGGTCTATTATTAGCACCATAGTTAAATCAATTTCCAGACAAATGGGTATATACAGCATTCTCAGCCCAATCTCTGGCTAGTTCACACCATGAACCGTTTACAAAGTCTGTGACAGTTGCTGCCAAACTGGAACTGCTAGGTGATTTCATGCAGTCATCTTCATCTAATATGTGCGCACGCTGCGAAAATATGAAATGATATTAGGTTTTTGAGGAATTGGACAAAAACAGGCTTAGACTGCAATTTAAATTTCAAAACGTAAGTGACCGCAATGGAAAAATTAATCCAAATTGTGAAATCAAAATTTTAATAAACCGCAAAATTTATTATTTCATTAATCTAATAAAAAATGAAGCGTTGGACCAAAGTCCCAGTGAAATCAGAACGTGCTATAACTATTTGGGTACGTGTGGCAACGCAAACTTTAATGCCATCATCAACAAATAGTCCAGAACACGAGCATACTATGCACACTTGAGCATCTGCAACAAAAACAAAAAGAGTACATATGTACATAAATTTTTACTTGTTAGGAAATTTCTATATATTATATATAGCGTAAAAATAGAACATTTGTAAGAATGTACTCTGCGGATAGAACGAGAAATCTGCGTGTAAAAAAGCAGAAAATTTACGTTTAAATTTAGTTTTAGTCTGCGACGAATTATACACAATCACATCTTGCAAAACTAGAATGAACCTTAAAATTTACACTAAGCAAATTTCAAGTTTTTTATAGTATACAAAAAACCATGGGTGAAAAGTTTATAACAACTTGCAAACCAAAACTGAGCCAAATAATTAAATTTGAGCCCGTTTTCGGGCATCAAGAACAAAACTTTCGAAGTCAAAAAATATGACAAAAATATGTTGCCACAATTAAGACAAGCCATAGCTAGATTTGAAGTGTGTATTCACACTAAAATTTTAGCATCAAACCTAAAGCTAAGATCGTCACAAATAAAAGTATATACGTCACAAACGTCTGTAAAATATATAATTTTAATCTTACATGGGCAGACTCCCAAATTCTAGCCTACACCAGCTCCGACCTTTGCGAGGTTGCCTGCACGCGTTGAATGCCGGGGGGGAGGGTGCTGAGCAGAAGTTTAAAAATTTTCGGTTCGTCAGCCACCAAATCCGCAAATTTTAGACACGCTCTTTTAAGGTGGCGCTCTGAATAAGCTGGCCAATCTGATATCTGGCTTGATTTTTTGAACTTTTATGTCTCTATTGTGTGATGTCTGGCTCACAAATGGTGATTGGTTAAAAATATTAGTTGATATTGGTAGTCTAGTGTCTGGCAGTATTTATTTGACACCTTATGGCATTTCACTAGTTTCTCAGTGAACGTAGAATTTCAAAGCAAAAAGTTATCATTTTTCAGCCTATGAGCAAAACTGCTTTGGCGACACTACCACCTTAAGTCCAGACACAGTGACACGATACACTTGTATATGTTATTTATATGTATGTTATAATTTTTCAACAGCAATATGAGCCGATAAGGCAAAAAAAACCTAGCTTTGTAGCGCTCTTTAGACGATATCTTGTTATAGGATTCTTATAGCAACCACGCAGACATGTTGCGACGTTGTCTAACGGCAACCTCGCAGACACGTTGCGAGGTTGTCTTTTCTAGCAACCTCGCAGACATGTTGCGAAGTTGTCTTATGGCAACTCGCAGACATGTTGCGACGTTGTCTTCTAAAAACCTCACAGACATGTTGCGAGGTTGTCTTCTTTTCTAGAAACCTCGCAGACATGTTGCGAAGTTGTCTTATGGCAACCTCGCCGACAAGTTGAGACGTTGTCTTTTAGCAACCTCGCAGACATGTTGCGACGTTGTCTTATGGCAACCTCGCAGACATGTTGCGACGTTGTCTTCTAGCAGCCTCGCAGACATGTTGCGAGGTTGTCTTCTAGCAACCTCACAGACATGTTGCGACGTTGTCTTATAGAAAACATCGCAGACATGCTGCGACGTTGTCTTATAGCAACCTCGCAGACAAGGGCAATTATATATGTTGCGACGTTGTCCTACTACGACAACCTCGCAGACGACTTGACCACCGGCGAGTGCTGCGAGGTTGGTCTGCCAGGTCGTGCGAGGTTGCGAGGTTGGTGCCTACACCGGTGTAGGCTGGGTGTAGGCACTGCCCATGTGTGATTTTAATTGGTGGTGTTTAGCTTTTGTTTAGTAAAAGTGGGGCTGATACTGTGTAAAAGCGTGAAGTTGACATCGCCACTTTTTGATAGCTCATAACTTTTTTTACAAAATAGGTAATTTGACGGGGTTTTCGTCACAAATCGTCACAAACGATTGAGAGTTTTGTGACGTCATTGATTGAGTTTGTGACGCAACTGAACTTTGAATTTTTCATTTGCCGAAAAACATAATTTTATACGTTTTTTAATGCGCTGAGTTCATTTTTAGCACATTTGAAGCGAAAAAACGTTGATTTATGGCTTTTCGAAAAAAATTTAAATTTTGTCGAAAATCATAATTTTTCGACATATTCGGGTGAATCGTCGAAAATTATCATTAATACAGTAGTACTATCAGTGTTAAATTTGATCATCATAAAGCAACACATAATAGTATAATTAATTCAGCTCTGTTTGCAACATATTCTGCTCAATTTTGCCAAAAAAGTTCAAGTTTTCTAACTGTAAAATAGGCGAAATACACGTCGTCAAACTGACCTCATCAACAGAGGTATATACTAAGTAGGGGTGTTTCAGTTAACTGATAACTGATAACTTTTTTAAAAAAAGTTATCAATTAAAGTTAACTGATAACTTAACTGATTTAATTTCTCGGGGTTAACTTTAACTTTAACTGAAATTTTTTTGAGCTTTAACTTTAAGGCTCGATTCATACTTACAGCCGTATGTCCGTTCACCCTGCAGAATGACGTCACTAGCAGCCTAGTGCAGTGGAGCAGCCAGCGCATGTTACGTCATTATTTCGTCATTTTGTCCGCTGAACGGACATACGGCTGTAAGTATGAATCGAGCCTAACTGATAACTTAACTGATTAAGACTCCAAAAACTGATTTAAATCAGTTAACTGATTTTATTTTCAGTTATGCGTCAAAACTGATTTTATTTTCAGTTAAGCGTCAAAACTGATTTTATTTTCAGTAAAGCGCATAACTGAAAATAAAAATTCAGTTCAGCGGGTATCTGATTTAAGCAATTTCAGTCCTGCTCTAGGAATGTGAGCTGAATTATTGAATACAGACATACACATACCGCACATGTGAGTACATACACTTACCGCACATACACTTACCGCTGAATTTGCACATTTCTTTTTTGTCGATGTATTATAGCCACATATGGCATATAATATACATAATGAAAAGAATATGACATCCTCATTTTAGTTCTGTAGCGCGGTAGGTGCATTCCACATTATTAGCGGCAAAAACTGACCCAAATGGGACACGTTGGGTGCATCCGATGGGTTCCAGGAAAATTAATTTACCATTACCTAATCAGATCGTGGCATTCTTCCAAGCTACGCCCACAACGTGAGATTGCGTCGCTACTGTGTCACGCAATACCATGATTTAGCTCCTCCTTTCATATTTGCTGTGGGCTAGGGGCACTTTGAGGGTATTTGGATATTTTAAAAAATTACATGCCCTAGCACCAATAAATCTAAACTCCAGTTAAAATCTAGTTCTGAGGTGTTCGTTAATCAGCTTTTAGAAAGAATTTAAGTATTGGTGAGCATTTGTTGGAGCGCACTCGAAATTGGCCGGTGGCCTGGCTGGTTATTAGGGCAAAAAAGTTAAGCCATTTTTATTTAAGTTAAAGTTAAAGTTAAAGTATAGCACTTAACTTTTTTTTAAAGTTAAAGTTAAAGTAAGTTTTGCTTCTTGCAATAAAGTTAAAGTTAAAGTAAGACCCGTAACTTTTTTAAAAAGCTAAAGTTAAAGTTGGATCAGTAACTTTTTTAAAAAAAGTTAAGTTTAAAATTCAGCATTAAAAGTTTAATCGCAAACAAAATAACTGACGTCGTTTTATCACCCAAGTACAGCATACCGTTCGTACGCAAAAACCATTCATACAGCACACACAGTGTTTAGTCCGTTCAACCGTGAACCGACTAAAGTATTGGTACATACCTAACTATGCCCGTTAATATCAATCGTGCATGTTAAATTTGTTCAATAGTCAGAGTGGGTTACCTTAGACTAAAATTAAGCAGTGACATTCACCTCACTTCGTCCTTTTGATTCAATCCACTGCTAAACCGAAGTGCAGGCTATTTAATGTGGTGAAGAAACGTATCTTAAGTATCTACTTAATATTTAAGCCCGGTTCATACATGTTCTTGTTCTTGTCCTTTTTGTTTTGTCCCTAAGCAATTCCAAGGAAACTAGTGGACCAAATAAATTAATATTGCGCATGGCGAGTCTGGGTCACATCCAGACCGTATGCAAAAAATTATCCGAAACGCTTTTGTAAATTTTTACTAGAAGCTGACTAAAATTTGTGCTTTTCCTTGTCCTTATGTCCTTAAAGACAAGTATGAACCGGGCTTAATAGTCATACATTCGCCATTGTTCCTCCGTGATTACTATGTAACAAGCTTACTTGGGCACATCCACAAACTCTTGTGCTTTTACCTTTACGGTTAAGTTATGCATACAAAACAAGGTTGTTTCCAAATTTAATTGTTACCAGTTGTTAAGATAAGTAATTTTATACTCCAAAGCGGACGGTGTGCTTAACTAATGTAAGTTAGCGTAGGGCTGGGCTTTCATTAATAACAAAAAACAAGCTATTGTTGACGGATCGTTGGAGAAGATCTCACAAAATCCTGATGTGTTAACTTAGTTTGGGTATGTCAGAGGACAGTGTGGGGGGGGTATGCGGAGTTTAGGCGCATGAAATTGGTAATAGGGTAATAGTTATCCACTAAGCAAGAATAATTGGTAACTGAGAGAATAAAAGTGATAGATGTACAACGGAAGGTGGTAGTTACGTTTTCGACAGTTTTTAAAACGTGTTATAACTTCTGATCAACCCAATGAATTTAGTAGCTGTCTTTTGCACGCTAAAGAACTTGACCAAAACTACCTTATACACAACAAATGGCTTAAATCTGTAGCAAGCTTGCCAGCAGATACTGTCAAAGTAGTCAAATTTCGTGAATTATTGCATCTTTTATGTTTTGCTTGTAAAATTGACAGTTGATTACCAACTAATTTTATTCTTTACACCAACATAACCACTATTAGTGTGAATCCTAACGCTAAGTGTGATGTATTTAGATGACGCAGGAAATAAGGTACGCATCTTCAAATTCGAATTTTTTCGAATTTTGGAAAATGTACAAATTTTTGAATCTAATTATTTCACGCATTACGCTGAATTAGAACGAATTTTAAACATGACACATCAGAAATTGTCTAAAAACATATAAAATAACGCACAAAAAGATTGCAACATCGACACTTGAGATTTAGTCCACGGAAGTACTAACGAAATTCTGCCATTGAATTTGATGTAAAAGGAAATCTAAGCAAACAAAAATCTTGAAATTTTAGCATAGACACTGGGTGCCAATTTGTCCCAAATTTTCGTCAAAAACCTACTAGTAGTTGTTAAGTTTTTCGAACTTTTGTGCAGTATATATGCTATAGTTCAAAAAGCAAGGTTACATAAATGTGACGTAATCTCAAAAAGCAAGACGCGGAAGGATAAGTTTTGGTATCTAAATTGAAACTTTTTGACATGTCCGTGTGTCAACTGTCAATTTTTTTCACTTTCAATACACGGCCGTTTTGACTAGCTACTACTATGGCTTAGCGAAAACTAACATTTACTAAAAATTGCCGTGACTGGCTGAAAAATAATTTGGCGAATTTAAAAATAATAACTGGCGAAAATTTAAAAATGACTATTTGAAGCTATTTTAGCATGCCATTATAGTTTATACGGTTCTAAATGAATACGTGTACTATTATTCTTGCTTGAAAATTAATGGTACAATGTAGAGTTCCTTCCTTAAGGAAATTTTTCGGGACAGGCGGCAGGCCGGGCCAAGATTAAAAGATGCCAAATTTTTCCAAAAAAGCGAAAACTTTCGTGAAACACGACTATAAGCGAATTCAAACACAAAAACACTCATATGACAATACGGCAGAGTATTTACGTGCAAACTAAATCTCACATGCATAGAAACAAACGACATAAAATGACAATTACGTTGGTTGATTTAGGTTTGCATAGGATCACCTAGAATTTATGATTGAATTGACAGCCTCCCCTTTTTTACCCTTGATGGGACCCTCTCTCTCCCCTGGCACCAAATTTTAGAAATGGGTCTTCCCCCCATTCCCACTCAACTACATTGTGGTCATACATGTGTTAACATTACAAGTTTGGAAATTTATTGAAAATTCAATTCAAAAGTACATAGGTAGGCTCAGGGAAAAGCTACTTTGTTAAATAGTGTTAGACTATTATACAGTTTTTAGCCTGTTTGACCGTTTTTTTGTGCAATTTCGTGAAATTTGCAATTTTATTACTGGTTGGCCCGTGGCCCCCGGCCCACCACCGGCCCAGCTCGGGCCGCGGGCCAAACATTTTAGCGGCCTGGCCCGGGCCGGCCCCTCAAAAAACCGGGCCTTGCTGGGCCAGGCCGGCCCGGCCCGGGCCTGTTCCGTGGCCCGCGGCCAGCCACCGGCCCGCGAAGGAACTATAGTGCAATGTAATGTTAATCCTGCAAAACTGTTGAAAACGTTACCACCACCGTATTTAAGTCTGAAATAAAGCAATAAACTAGACGCTAGGGTTAGAGTAGAGTGGATATTAAGTTTAGCATAGTTAGAGTGGTATCAGCAAAGCAAAGTTTCAGAGATCATTTTTAAATAAGCACCTGCCTTGTACGGTAGTAAACGCGTTATTGATTAGTAATCAGTTGTTATTAGTTTCTTGGGCTTTAGTTTTGGAAGCTTTGCGCAGAAAAGGCTCACTGCAGGCGTCTTTGCTCGTCCCTTGTGAGGTTAAGGCAAGACTCGCCGTGCATTTTTTGGAGTACAGCGACGCCGAAGTTATCGCCAATTACATTTCCTTTCGTCGTTTCCTTAGCTTTGACTGCATCTTCCTAAGGGTTTTCTGTAAGGTCTTTTTAGATTCACTTTATCAAACGTTGTTAGATGTCGTCCTTATTGACTCCTACAGGTCCTCATTTCAGGTAAATCGAAATTTAAGCCGAGAATTGATGGTCTTGAAGTTCAAAAGAGCTGCTCGACGAAACCTGGCTGTGACCGGCAGTCCAGTTTTCACACAGTTGAGAAATCGTGAGAAACAGACACATTGAAAAAACACTAGGCAGAAGACAACCTACCACACTAGCCAGCAGAAGGCCAGAGCAAAGAGGTAGCAGGGAAGGACACAGCACATTTTCCTACCTCTTCTGGCTAACTCAAGATGTCCTCACTATGCATATGCTAAACGGGCCGCGGAGAAAATACAAACACATCATTCCTGTGTTCGCTGACGTTGAGAAGGCTTTTGACAGAGTGTGGCACGACGGAATGCGATAGAAACCTGGCGACAATACCACCACCACATTCCCACCAAGATCCTACGGTGGAATTCCGGCATCCTCCAACACAGAAGCCTGCGAGGCAAGGGAGGAATTATGCTGTTCAGAAGCCTTCAGCCATCAGCTGGCGTGTCAGAAGACGTGGTAGTGTCCCCTCTGCTGTACACCCTTTTGACAAACGACATGCCGACGCCAAGCCTAGTCCTGACCAGCCAGTTTGCCGACGGCATTGCCCTCTGGGTTATGGGACGAAATGAAATGGCGTTGAAACGACTCTAGACGGCTGTGGACGACTTCGGAAAGTATTGCAACAAATGGCTGATTTTTCATAGTGCAGCTAAGACATACACTTCACCAAGTCACCATTTGATGAAGACGAAATCCGAGGCTACCCAGTCAGCATCAAGATCAACGATGAATACATCCAGTTCGTGAAGACGGCCAGGCTCCTGGGGGTGAAATTCAACTGGCAGGGCACATTTCGCCAGCACATAAACGAAACGGAGCAACGACCCAGGCTGAGACTTTGAGTGCTTCAATCCTTCGGTGGTAAAACATGCGGCGCCAACATGAAACTGCGACTCCGGGTCTACAAGGAGTTTATCAGGGCAATTCTGGAATATGAGGCGATTGCGTGGAACTACGCTGCCATTTCAAACCGGGTCAAGCTCCAAAAAATGCAGAACCGGTGCTTGAAGACCTGCGCCGGACTGCCATTCTACACGTCGACATCTTGAATGCACGAAATCTGTGGCATGGAAAGAACGGACTCAGAAGCTTAATCATTAGTTTCTGCAGAAAATCCAAAACAGCCACATTCGAAACCCACTGCCATACGAGCGCCTGCTTAGAGTCAAACAGACCCATCTCCCAGCCCATGGTGCCTACAGAACTCTAGTGGATTTGCCTTTGCAACTCTGAATATAAACTGGAATGGCTTGATCCTTCGGATCTCATAACCATCAAGTTCACGTGCCTTGGAACGGTTTGATAGCCCTCCGGTGATCTCCTAACTACAACCAATCACCAATCCCACTTGCCCGCCAACGTCCAACCATCAAGCCACGGGATGATATAACTTTGCTGCGAGAAACAGACGACAAATAGCGTGCAGCGCCTATAAAGCCATTGCGACTGAAAAAGCGTCACCTCCCCATCAAACTAATCAATGTGTAATGAAGGCTTTAACCAAAGCGCTTAGAGCGTGTCCAATCCTAGCTTTAACCAGACGACCAGGTCTTACCGTAGCACATATGCGTATATGTATTTAAACTGCCAACAAATTGAGAATTTAATTCAATTTTATGTGAATGAAACAGTGTCAAAAAAGTTGTAAAAAAGTACAAACAAGTAAAAGTACGAAAAAAAGTTAGCATTTGAGTTAAAGTAAGAATTTTTGGTTAAAAAAAGTTAAAGTTAAAGTTGATGCTTTCGAGTTTAAGTTGAAGTAAAGTTAAAGTCAATGCCATAACTTTTTTACGAGTTAGAGTTAAAGTTAAAGTAAGACCCCTAACTTTTTTAATTTAAGTTAAAGTTAAAGTTTAACTTTTTTGCCCTACTGGTTATGCCTACTAAAAGGAATTCAAGCATCAGTACATACATAATAATAAAAATGATCGCAATAATAAATCTGTTTTATGGACTTAATATAATCTAAAAATCTTGAAAAAACTTAAAAAGTAGATTTTGAGTAAAAATTTTTGCATTAGAAAATTTCCAAATTTTTACCATGTAACTGAAATTAAAATCAGTTAAAGATATCAGTTATCAGTTAAGTTAACTTAACTGATAACTTAACTGATTTAATTTTGCTTAGCTTAGCTGATAACTTAACTGATTTCATTTTTGCGCAAATAACTTAACTGATAACTTAACTTATTTAAAATTCTGTAACTTAAACATCCCTAGTACTAAGTTGCACTACGAGTTTGGACTAGTATCCTTGAGTGACCTAAACGAATCTCTGTAGTTTAGTCATCTGTAGCTACTTCGTTCCCTTTTCGAAGGGTGGAGCCCCCGATAAAAACATTTCTAACTTCTGAAGAAATTTAAAATTATTTTCAAATTTTGGTTTGTGTTCTGGCCGACGATACAAAAAATAGCGCATAATAGCAAAACGATAGCACATCGAGGCGCTATTTATAAGCGCTATTTTTTCGTAAGTTAAAAAATAGCGCTTATGGCACCTTAGGGTGCTATTTCCTCTATTTAGGCGCTCAAATTGTGGTATTGGCTCATTTATTGAAAATTTTAGTACTTTTTAAAACATATACGATCCCTCAATAAACAAGAAGAAATTGAAAATTATTTTCAAATTTTGGTTTGTGTTTTGGTTGACGATTTAAAAAATTAGCACATGTAGCCAACGATTAATCCTTTACTGTTTCTTTAATTTTATGCAAAGTGAAAGCCAAGAAGGGTGAAAAAATTAAATAGGCGCGAAAGCAGTCGATTTTGCGCGACTATAAAACTTTTTCAGTGAAAGATAGGTCATTGTTTTTTATATATTCTAAAAATATGTTTCAAGGCAAATATTTTTGCCAAGTTTCAGCAAAATTGATGGAGCATACAGTTAGCAGTGAAGCCGCAAAGTCGGAAAAATGACGTTTTGAAAACCTATTCACATATATTTTCGTCACAATTAAAAAACTTTTTGTTTAAAGTCTTTACACAGACTAAAAGCACATATGCCCTAGTTTATGCACACAAAATTTAGTGCAAATTGTTTCAGTGGTTGCTGAGTAATACCTGTTTGAACTGTGAAATTGTGCGTAAACTGTGAAGTACTCACAGCAATAATGATAAATTGTGAAAAATTTAGACACTTGTTTTAAAATCAAAAGAAAAACGAACCTTCATTTTTCATTTTTCTTATTTGTGGCAAAAAGTTATGCGCCAAAACATTACATGTACTTCACAAGCTGGCCAATCTGATAATTGGCTTGATGTTTTGAACTTTTATGTCTCTATTGTGTGATGTCTGGCTCACAAATGGTGATTGGTTAAAACTATTGGTAGATATTGGTAGTCTAGTGTCTGGCAGAATTTAGTTGACACCATAAGGCATTTCACTAGTTTCTCAGTGAACGTACAATTTCAAAGCAAACTTCTCATTTTGCACCCTATGAGCAAAACTGCTTTGGCGACACTACCACCTTAAACGCGTTTTCTCATCTGTAAACGCGAGCGTTTAAACTTTTACAGATTTTTGTAAAAATGCCCATGCCTCGTTTTGCTATATGCGCTATTTTTCTATATCGTCGACCAGAACACAAACAAAAATTTGAAAATACTTTTAAAATTTTCCTTGTTTATTGAGAGATCGTATACATATGTAGTAAATAGTAAAATTTTCAATAACTTACCCAATAGCACAAAATACCATCTAAATATCGCACATAGCACCCTCAAATGCTATAAGCGCTTTCCAGGATTAGCATCACTATATAAAGAGAAATTAACACACCAATAGGCCAGTGTAGCTCAGATAGTATAGGTTATGGTAACAAACTAGCGATGGCTGGTTCAAATCTCCCCCGGCCAGTTTTCTGTAAAGTTTCACCCATATTAAAAAATAGCGCATGCCGCATACCTACGATAGCGCTTATAGTGCAAATAGCATTTTCAATAAGCGATATGGCGCAAGTAGCGCATATCGCGCATGCCAAAAGCGTATAGCACACTTCGTGTTCGCTTACACGCGTTCGTTACCCTAGGATGAGATTCCCATAATCCCATCTGCCATGAATGCACAAAAGTCAGCAATTTTTGCAAATGCTTCTGCTCGAAAACGTCTCAATAAAGTAGGTAGATTCTTTAATTTAAATCTTTTTTTGAATCGTGCGCTCAACAAGAAGCTGTCTATAGCGTCTATTTCAACATATGATAATGATGGAACTAGCTGGACAATATCAATGTGGCTTGAACAAGCTTTATACTCACTGTCTAACTACAAGTGTGCTCTTGCTACAGAGTAGTAGGTGTGCTGATAGGAAATGTTACATAGCAAGAGCACACAAATGGTATGTATAGCTGGCTCAGGCTTGGGTTGCCATGGTTACCTATTGCGGCAACCCAACGCACTCTTACTCAGTTTAGCTCTTGTTCAGTTGGCCACCACTCTTGTTAGCTCAGCTTGGGGACTTTTTACAGCAACAAATCTGCAACCCTTTTTCTTGCTTCAACTTTATAATCAATTTCCCATGATTTTTGTTCCAGCATAATAATAAGCTAATGAAGTTTTTTGACAGCTCACACAGAACTTGACTTGTTGAGCTTGTTCTCGCTACATTTTTGTACAGTTAGTTCTGAGTTACCAGTTTTTTGTGGTTGCTACTTTTGTAAATGTTTTAAGCTTCAACTAACAGTTGTCATTTATTCAGTTAAAACATGTTTTTTGGGATGAAAAAGCTAATTTATTTTATTTATGTCCGCCCAAAGCGCGATTTTATTCTATTATGGAGAATCTAAAACTTGATTTGCCGCCAATTGACCTCCCACTTTTGCAACTCTTGTTCAGAAAAAATAATGAAACGGAAAAAACAAATTAGTTTGAAACTGCTTTGGTCAATAATGTACCTGTGTTGTTATTATGAAAGTTGAGAATCGTGTCAAAACTCTGTGAACAAGCGGGAATTTTAAACATATTTAATTAAACATATTTAAACATAAACAAATTACATATGTATGAATTCATCTCCGATGTCTTTTTAACTAAATTTAACTAAACTGATGAAGCCGAATTAATACAAAATTTAGAATTTTACCTATGGATGGTACACACACACTACGCAATATACATAGCAGCTGAAGCTGTCTTATTGTTCGTCATACTTCCATAATCTCGACACGCGTCATATAGAGTTTTCTAATTTCTACCTCTTCTTATATGACTCACGTGCATAGCTGTATTCATTCGGTGTCAGTCTAAAAATAGCAAGTTCTGAAAATTTTCTGAAAAAGACTGGACCAGACAAAAGTTTATTTCCACTATGGCAGCAGTTCTGATTAAAAATCAGGGATGCTGAGCAATTTGGTATTGATCCTATCTTATAGCACTGCTGGAATTACTTTTTATTTATTACTTTATTATTACTTTTTCAGATTATTTTATTTATGGATGCGGCCATAGTTAAGGCGACTCAGGATTCCCTGGGGGCCATCATTAAAAAACCTCCGTTGACTGAAAAATTGCTCACTAAGCCTCCATTTCGATTCCTTCATGACATTATTACGGCTGTGATTAAACAAACGGGATTTTTTGAGGGCCTTTATTCAGAGGCGGAATTAAAATCGGACAATGTGACTGATAGAGATGCAAAAATTGCATTTCTGCAAAAAGCAATTGATACGGTGCAATTAGTAAATCAACAGCCTTTATCCATGAAGCCTTCGAAGACTGTTGCCGGACAGGAACCGGAAAAAACTAACGAATTTCTGCAAGCTCTCGCTAAGGCTATTCAATCTGGACTCGGCTCAAAAGATGCTGTCAGTTCCGTTTTACGTGGCGATAAACCGGATCTCAGTAAAATACCTAACGGTTCCGTGAAATCGCACAAAGAGACTCCAAACGATAAGAAAAAGGCAGAAAATTCCAGCTCAAAAGATCCGTCCAAGACAAAATCCAGCAGCGATAAAAAATCGACCGAAAGATCCAAGTCGAAGGAAAAAGAGAAGGACGCAAAAAAAGATACAGATAAAGACAAAACCAAGAAAGATAGAGATGCAAGTAAAGAAAAAAAGACGGAGAAATCTAAAACAGATGAGAAAGATAAAGAGAATAAAAAGAAAACGGAAAACGACAAAACAGACAAAAAGCGATCGGACAGTAAAGAAAAACCGCACAGGAATTCAGAAAAAACGACAAGTTCTGAAAAGAAAAGTACGGATAAAGAAGAAAAGAAGAAATCCAGCAGTAAAGAGAACGATAAAAAATCAACAGAAAATGATAAGCACAAAAAAGAAAGTGGTGACAAAAAGCATGAGAGCAGAGACAAAAGTAAAGAAAAATCAAGCAAAGATAAAAGCTCTAGTAAAGAGCGAAAATCCGATGATAAAAATAAAGAGGCCAAGAAAAATGACAAAACCAAAGAGCTCAAAGCGGCCAAAGAGTCGACTAAAAATGCCACAAAATCGCCTCCAAAATCGCCAATTGCTGCCACTTCGCCGAGTGATACTGCATCGCCAAAACCTACAGCAGAAGAAAAGCCAACGCGGGGAATGCTGGCCAGAGGCGATAGTCATTCCGCCGTGGAAGCCCGAACACAGCCGGCGGGCATAGCTGAGGACGACAGCGCCCGAAAAGCGCAATCGGCCTCAAATAGACCAGGCTCGGCCATGCGGAGGCCTGGATCGGCCATGGGTCGGCCTGGATCTTCTCTTGGGCGGCCATCGAGCGCCCGACCTCCGCCGCCCCGAGTGCGAAAAACAATCGAACAAGTTGTGGCCGATGCTGAAAATGGAAGAGAAGGAAGTGCGACGAGTGCGGCGGGATCTGTGGCCAATATTATCACGATGGCCGATCCGAGAGCAAAAGAAGAGGCCGACGAAAACTTTATTGTGGAAGAAGGTATTGGCAGCGGACTGTCGGACGTGCTGGCGCCTGATTTACCGGCCGCCGAGGCTTCAGGCGTAGACATGAACACAATCGAAGCAGAAGAACACGGCGGGTTGGTGCGGAAAATATTGGAAACTAAGAAAGACCTTGAAACGGGCCTGGAGCCGGAAACGCCACAAAATGGCCCAAGTATGACAATCTTTGACGAAAAAGAACGAGACAGAGCGTCGAAAGAATCGGCCAAAATGCAAAGTACCATTCAGTCGCTAACCCGAGCTTCATATCCGTTGGGTAAAATCGTGGAGTTTTTGCAAGAGGATGTTGACAGTATGACTTCTGAACTTCAGTCATGGCGAGACGAGTATCGCCAAAACTGGGCCGAACTGCGCGCTCAAGAAGGAACCCTAACGAGTGAACTCGAGCCGTTACGTTCCACTTTGTCCGACCTAGACCAACAGATTCACGAACAGTTGAACATAATTGCGAATACGAAAGCGAACATTTTGAGGAATCAAGAACGTATTTCTGCATCCATGAGCAGCCTATCCAAACGATAATCATTTCTTTCCGTTGGATTAATTTGAATAAATAATTATTATTAATTAATTTATCAATAACTGATGTGTTGCAGTTGTGCGAAAACAATTTTATGACTAAACATAAAATCATTAAAATGCAAATCAGTAGAAGGAAGAAAACTTGAAACCGACTTATGCCAGGATTGTATAATTTGTGATACTAATACCTAATAAGTAATATTAAACAGATTTATGATTTTTCGGTTTAAAAACTTTTTACGACTGCTATCAAACTCGGAACGGAAATTCATATATGTGTGGCTTTATACTTTCAAAGGCTTTATGTCACGACTCACGAGTTATCAGCAAAATACACACATAGTCCGCTTAATCAATCCAGTTTAGAAATTGGTTCGGAGTCTGTTGAACACAAAACCAATTTTCTACCAGGGAGAAATGAAACTACAATTCCTATAATAATTAGATGATAGATAGGTCCGCTATCATTAGTTTATTTAGTTTGACTAGTGCAAAGGTCCACACTACGGAAGAGTGAATATTTGGGCTACTTGCACGAAATTACAAGTTTTTGTGCATAAATTTGAGTGTAAATATTGCTGAATCAGCTGATTCATGTAGCATTGGTACTAGGTATACCGGCTTGACTGTTGCTTAATATGTAGGTATCACAACTTACTGTATGTAAGTTAAATACATACTTGGTGATTCCTAATGAGCTGGTATGACGAACTTATGATGAATCACTTGGTTGCAGCTTTCAGAATATATATCAGCAACATGGCAACTAACTGCAACACAGAAGGGAGAGCAAAAAATTTAAGCCATTTTCATTTATGATAAACTTTAAATACTTACCTAAACTGTTCAAGTTAACCATAAGGCCCGGTTCACACAGCAAAAAATTTAAGCCATTTTCATTTATGATAAACTTTAAATACTTACCTAAACTGTTGAAGTTAACTATAAAAAAAAAAAAAAAAGGGGGTGGGGGAAAAAAAAAATAAATAAAAAAAAGGGGGGGTTTTTAAAGAAAAAAAAAAAAAGAAAAAAGAGTTAAAGAAATTTTTCCTTTTGGCCCAAAAGTAAAAAGTGAAAAGTAAAAAGTACGTCTGTGTGAACCGGGCCTAAAGGTGTAACGAACGTAACCCTTAGCCGATATGCAATTAGAGTTCAGATTAAGCCTATAAAAATTATTGCTATAAATAACTCCCGAATTCAACCCTTTCATTCCCAAAGGGGCCATGTCACACACCACGCGATGAATAGCCGATCGGAAGCTATAAACTTTCTTCGTATTTAGTGGCTCAAGTTTGGACATACTTCCACAAAAACAAAACCTATACTGTACTAAGCATTGTGCAAATTTGACTTTTTTCGAAGGTAGCATTTACTTTACGGCCATTTACAATTTTTGATTGCAACATCGCTTTGATTCAATGCGCTTCAACACAAAAAATTTGCATTGGCGCGCTTCAAAGCAAAGCCTAGTTTTTCGAAGTATATATAGCACCCGCTTCCCATGACCAACTAAGCGTCAAAACTAGTTTTTCAAAAATTTAGGAAAAACCAGGTATACCAACTCCCCTTTGACCGAGAGAGAAGCATGCTTAAATAGATATCCATTGCTAGATAGACAGTTACTTTTTCTGTTAGGAACCAGGCTGAAGGCATAGGCCCAGTCATTAATGACAAATTGCTAGCATTTTAATTCAATTTTTTACGATAGTGAGTTTCATACTTTTTCTATTTTTCCAGCCCAGTGACTCACACGTAATGTCACAGACCATAATTATCCTCATTGAAATAACCTCGAAACTTTTATGGCTTGAGCTTTAGTCGTCGTTTAGGAGTGACACCCTCTGGCTCACAACTCCTCTGTACGTATATATTCTGCTAAAAGCTGAGCGCTCATTATTACAAATAACGAATACGGTTGTTTTTGTCCTCATATAGATTCTATGCCCCATGCTGGTTTAGGCTAAGTGAAACGGAAATCTGAATATCTGGCACACTCTAGGTTGCTACAAAATAGTCAAACGAAAAATGGGTACTTGATTAAACTTTGTACTAAAATAAACTCGAAGTAAAAAAGTTAGGAGTCATAAACTCATGCAAAATATACAAGCATTAAACAGGATAAAATACATTAAAATTTCAGGTAGGTTAATTTCCAAGTTCCATAAAAATAAATGATTTTCGGTTAGATACCAGTTTAGCCTAATTTCAATCAACGCCTGAGCCTTCCTTTAAGTTCAGCTTGAACAAAAAATGACATTTTCGCCCTATTATGACTGGCCAAAAAAACCTGCTGGGGGTTCCCTGCAAAGACAGCAAAGAGTTTCGGTGCCTTTGGTTTTGCTTAGCTAAATTAGCTTGGTGTAGCTTAGGTTAAACCTAGCCCGGGTTTATTTCGCTCAGGTTAGCCCTTAGGTTAAGCTGGACATGGCAACTGTCATGTCAATGGTCCGCTGGTAGTGGGCAGTTTCAGAGCGGATACGAACGGTGTCAGTTTCAGTCCCGTCCACTCAGTTTACGAGCCCTTGATCAAGTGGCAAAGATCATCTTTGGTATAGCAACTCGCCACCCAGCAATTCAACCCTAATAAATATTTTGCAGTTTACTTACAACAGGAGAGGGTTCAAGTCAATGCGTATTGCGGCCTACTGGTAAGCAGAAAGAACGTCATATAGCTTAACGCGCTAGAACACCAAGCAGAATGTTGGCAATACAGCTCAGTTCGGCAATAAGGTCAAATTTACTTTCAGCAAGAGTACTTTTACCAACAGTACATAATAGCGTCTCACTCTATGTCTCACTCTATATGGAAGAAGAGTGAGACACTCTCCTTCCTGCCTGTGTTCTAGCGCAGGCAGATGCGCTCGTCGTTTTCAAGCCACATGTTGACATTCTATGCAACACGTGGCTGGTCAATCAGCGCGTAGATTTTCTGCGCAACACACTTTAGTATAAAATCGCTAATGCGTTGATTAGCATTAAGATATAGGGATAAAAGTTTAATAACTCATTGCGCGGCCGCGGCCCTGCATACTAATTTCAGTTAATGCACTGAAACTGAAAATGCATGTAAATCATGCTCAGTGTCAGTGCATCACTGAAACCTGCTGGAATGACCAGCTGTGACTTGTGTGCAACTCCCAGCGCGTACGTACTACGTTGTGTGTGTGTGTGTATGTGTGTGTGTGCGTGTCTGCATAACAAATGACAATGGCAGATTGATAATCGATGATCTGCAATATCTATTCGTTCGAATCACTTCCAAGGCAGTTCTTCCCATGATGCTTGTAACAAAACATTTAGTTACGATGTTAATTGATTCATCCAACGGAGCTGTGGCCTAAAGGTTAGGGCGTGTGACTGCGAAGCACAGGATAGAGGGTTCGATTCCCATCAGCTGCGAAAATTTTGCAATTTTTTCTGACTTCGAAAGTAAAATAATGTTTTGAATTTGTGTTTCTTTGCATGATACATATAAAAATCAAATGCTATAGCATTCTAAATCACTGGTCAATCCCTAAATTGTATGTACTCACACATACGTAAAACATAATCGTCGAACAGATTTTCAGACTCGTTCAGACTTGATTAAAAATGAAAAACTAAGTAGTAGGTACCGTCAAAAAAATTTGGTGCGTGCCGCGCCTAATTTTACCGATACGGTAAAATAATACTTTATTGGGGTCACGTCGCATTATGTGTGCTCGTCAACAGAAGTGCTTGTTTTTAGTACATAATTTAGGTGCGAAAACATCACAAAAAGTTTGCAAACACCTTTGTGGACATTTTGGCAAACTGTCAGGAAAAATATTTAAGAAACTTTTAAGAAAATGTTTAACGTTTGTACTTTCTTAGTCAATTTCGCTGAATGTTTGTCAAAATGTCCACAAAGGTATTAGCGAACCTTTTGTGATGTTTTCACATCTAAATTATGTATTAAAAATTAGTTATTAACCTTTTATTCCTATCTTAATGCTTATCAACGATTATATATTAGTGTGTCACGCAGAAAATCTACGCGCTGATTGGCCAGCCACGTGTTGCATAGAATGTCAACATGTGGCTTGAAAACGACGAGCGCATCTGCCTGCGCTAGACCACATGCAGGAAGAAGAGTGGAGTGTCTCACTCTTATACAGAGTGAGGCACTATTATGTACTCTAGCTTTCACCAACACAGCAAACCATTCTTAGTGATGATACAAAACTCCATGGAAATATACCAGGAATCTGTGAGTACCTTACCAGACGTCTTAAAGGGTTCACTTTCAACTTTACAGGTATAATATGTAGCTTCTTATAAGGCTTGGTTCACACAGACTTACTTTTTACGTTTTTTACGTAGGGTCCACTCCTTATGTAAAAATTTTGGACATAAAAATCAGCAACGAACCAAAATTTTTACTTAAGGCCCTTCAGTTGAAAGTAAGTCTGTGTGAACAGGGCTTAAGATGTATAAATTACGTGGCCATTGGAATATATGACCACAACAACGGAAAAACGCGCGCTGAAGCAGCAGGACTCGTAACTAACAAACTCCTGGACACGAAACCCAGCCCTTTCATGGCGTTCAGGATATCAAACCAATGGGTTTCATCACAGCCCTCCACGCCGCTCAGGGTCGACATGCCCGAGCCGGCGGGGGTACTGGCAAACAATCCTGGGTTTTTCCGAAGCGGGCACGTCATCCTCGCCGTCGTGCTCGCGCTGCTAATGATGGCAGAGGACGTACATCCCAACCCGGGACCTCATATGTATCCTTGCTCGGTGTGCTATAAGCCGGTCGGCAGGGGATACTCAATTCTCTGCACTTCCTGCTCTAAATGGTGTCATCAAAGCTGCTCTGGACTTATAAAAACTCAAATCAGCTGTGCAATTCCATCCTTTGTCAACAATTGGATGTGTCCACGGCACAATCAGCCTATTGTCTGCCCTACTACAAGAAATCCACGCAAATCAGTGACTGCCACCAGGCAACCTCGGACGACCAGGCGCACGACTACAACAACCAGGACGCCAACCCCTAAGCCTGATCACTCTCCACCTGGAATCACAAACCTGAACACGAAACCACCAACGTGTCTGCGCATCCTGCAGTGGAATGCTGATGGCCTACGGTCAAAAATCAATGAACTGGGTCAGGTACTGAAGGCCCAAGATGTCCATATTGCAACTATACAGGAAACCAAGCTTATCCCTAAAGACCCGGACCAAGCCATACGGATTGACGGATACTCAACAATCCGTCACGACCGTAAGACTGGCCGAGATGGAAATGAAAACCGGAACAGAGGCGGTGGCTTGATCACCTATGTCAGACACGACGTCACCTATGCCTGTGTCAACAAATGGCGCAGGCACCACAGTAGAAACGCTGTCTGTCACTGCCTACCCAGCTACGAATGCGGCCCTAAGAATTGCCAACATCTATTGGCCACCTATCCGCACAGCCGCCAGAGAGAACAGAGCCAATGAGACAGACACGTCCGTCATACCTTCTGGACAAAACTGGTTAATATGCGGTGACTTCAATGCTCATTCTGCACTTTGGGATGACGCCTCAGAAACCGATGAACTGGGCACAGCTCTTGAAGACTGGGCTTTGGCTAACAATATGGTTGTGTGCAACCAACCTAACCAACCCACTCGACGTGGGCGCACCGGTGGCCAGGACACGTCACCTGATGTCACCTTTGCGCACGCCTCACTAGCGGCGAAAGTGGACTGGCGAACCCTAGAGGCCCTACCATCAGACCACCGCCCTGTACTCATCTCAGTCAGCACCAGCAAGCCAGAGGGCCTCCGAAAATCTGAAGCCCCCCCACGCTGGTGCTTCCGCAAGGCTAACTGGAGCAAATATAAGACATCTATCGCCGCCCAGCTACAGGACAGAATCCCTAATAGCTGCATACAAAGAGAAGCTCTGAACATGAACAATATCATCCTAACTGCCGCAAAGGCGTCTATCCCTAAAACGAAGCAGTCGTCACGCCCACGAGTCTGGTGGAACCAGAAAATTGCAGAAGCTGTTAAGAGGCGCAACAGACTGGGCCGCAACATGAACAGCAACCGGCAAGAATGGATCGCTGCATGTAGAGAGGTTTCTTCACTCATAGCGGAAGCAAAGAAGCAGCACTGGCAAGATTATGTCCGCAGCATAAGTGAGCGCACCAACCCCCAGGAAGTCTTCAAAGTGCTGCGACAGCTCAATGGCGGCACTCCCACACAGGCTCCCAATGAGGCGATCGAACACCAAAACCGCCTCCTAACAACTGACCGCACCAAAGCTAATGCACTTATGGATGTCTACGCTAAACGCTCGACCATCAAGATACCCAAGCACAAAAGATGTACTCGGAGCGAAGTCAACACTCGTCTGAGATCCTCTACTGCTGAGCCTGAGTGTAGTAAGCCTCTTTCAAGAACCGAACTCGAATGTGCAATCCTAGAACTAAAATCTAACAGTGCCCCAGGTCCAGACCAAATCCATCCGCAGCTCATCAAAAACCTGCCTAACATCGCCAAGGAAGCCTTGCTACACCTTTTCAACCACTCATGGAACACCGGGGTCTGCCCCCAGGCTTGGAAGCGCTCTACTATCGTTCCGATTCTGAAGAGCGGTAAACCACCTGGAGACCTGACGTCCTACCGCCCGATAAGCCTCACATCAGTCGTTGGCAAGCTGTTTGAACGCATAATCACGAAGAGACTAAGTTGTTTCTGTGAAAAGGCTGGCATTATACCGCCATACCAATCAGCTTACAGGCCATCGCACTCGACTGAAGACTTGGTGTATCGCGCAGCACAGACCATTGCTGATGGGTTTGATTGAGCACAAGCCAAAGTACCGATCCAAACCCAAGCGGACGGTCATGCTACTTATAGACTTTGCTGCTGCCTTTGATTCTGTCTGGCACCAAGGCCTCCTTATCAAGCTGCTCAACTTTGGCGTTCCTTCTCGCTTTGTCATGTGGATCAAGTCTTTTCTTACCAATCGGCTCGCTCAAGTCAAACTCAATAACACCTACTCGCGAAAACGGGTCGTTCGCGCCGGCGTCCCGCAAGGATCAGTCATCTCTCCGCTCTTGTCTCTCCTGTTTACTGCTGACTTGCCTCGACCTATCACAGTTGATAACACATACATGTATGCTGACGATCTTGCCCACTGTGTCAGTGACAGTGATACCAATACTGCCGTTGCCAAATGCCAAGAAATAGCCAATGCTGTAGCTGACTGGAGCAATGAATGGCTACTCAAGATCAACTATGGCAAATGCGAAGTGATACACTTGACCCCAGACACCCGAGAAATCAAGCGGATATCTCCATCTGTAAACATCAACGGACACCAGATTGCCTCAAAGAACTCGGTCACATACCTTGGAGTCAAATTTGATCGCATGCTAAACTTCCATCTACACTGTGAGGAGGTCGCTCAAGCTGCCATCAAAAGGTGTCAAGCTCTCTCTCGCCTTGCCACCTCCACTTGGCAGCAACACCAGCATGACCTGACCCGACTCTTCAATGCTTTTATTTTGCCAAAAATAACCTACTGTCTGGGGGCCTGGGCCGCATACCAAAGCCAAACTGGAACGAGTCATTCGCAGGGCGTGCCGAAT
>JASANF010001821.1:0-46143 GCA_030248245.1 Trissonchulus sp. WLG1_4 | reverse complement strand
AGGGGGAGGAATGGGGGGAATTCCCCCCCTCGAAATTTTTCCCCAGTGATTTTTTACACAAGGGTCCCCCCTTTGGTTTTTATGGTCCGGCCGGAAAAATTTTCTGATACGTCTCCAATGGACTAAATTTGGCCTAAAAATTAAAAATTTTCCCAATTTTTTTTCTGGGGCTGCGGCCCCCATACCCCTGCGACTATGTTGCTTACTATTCCTCGATATTGTCTTTCATCAAAGCCTATGCATGTATACACAACTACATTATGCTGCATGTGCATGTCTACACGAGTATATTATGCTACATTTACTTGTGGAAGACACCGTCTGATTTGACACTCCCATCTTTTGTTTTAAATTTTGTCGGAAAAATTTCTGATACGTCTCCAGTTGACCAAATTCGGTCTAAAAATTGGAAAAATCGCCAATTTTTTTCTGGGGGCTGCCGCCCCCAGACCCCTGCAACCTTGTGTCCTTTGGTTTTCATGGTCTGGCCGGAAGAACTTTCTGATACGCCTTCAATTGACAGAATTTGGCCAAGAAATCGAAAATTTTTCCTATTTTTTCTGGGGGCTGCCGCCCCCAGACCCCTGCAGCCTTGTGGTTTAGTAATCTTGCGTTTGTAATGCGTTTTACGAGTGGTAAAATTGCTAAAAAGTGAATTTTAACCCATTACAAAAAATCTAAAAGTCATTTCCCCCCCCTAAATTTTTTTCTGGGTACGCCACTGATGTGAGCCACCTTGTTGAGGAGTGAGCCACCGCCGCTCAAAGGGGGGGGGGGCTGCGACCCTCTAAGGGGGGTGCTCAAACCGCAAAGGGGGGGGCTGCAGCACACCCAGCCCCCCCCCCTAAATACGCCACTGATTTTTGCTTCAAAATCAAGAATCCGTATTTCTGGATTTTTTGAATTTTTTGAGATATATACGGCCCCCCAAAAATTGGGTGAAATGCAGTTGGGGGCGGGGGATAACGGACCAATTCTTTGAGTAGAGCACCTTGCGGGAAGCATTTTTGCTTCAAGAATCCCTAGTTCATTTTTTGCATTTCCTGAGATACGACACCCCGAAATTTGACCCATCAGTGAGGAACGTTTTTGCGTGTTTCTCGGAAGCCCGTGTTTTTTTCCGTTTTTAATGTGTTTAAATGGAGTAGGAATAAGGTTTACAATTTTTTTGAATCAAAACAAAGGCACGTTAACCCAGTTTAAAAAATTGGCCGAATTCACCAAATTTTTTTACTAAATTAAAACTGGGCCTGAATCAGTGGCGTATCCAGGATTTCTGCACCGGACCTGCGACCGCGGGGGGGGGGGCGGTGCGGGTGTGGAGCAGCGGAGCAACGAACAACGTGAGCCACCAGTTACCGGGGGCGCGGTGCGGAGCAATGTGAACCACTAGCTCAAAAGGGCAAGGGGGGAGGGTGCTGTGACCCTCTGTAAGGGAGGTGCTGCTCAAACCGCAAAGGGGGGAGGCTACAGCACACCCAGCCCCCCTGAATACGCCACTGGCCTCAATTTAGGCTTCGGCTTAGGCGTAGCCTTATGGCTTAGGCTTAGTATCGGGCTTAGGCTTAGATTCAGGCTTAGGCATAGTATCGGGCTTAGGCTTAGACTCAGGCTTAGGCTTTGTATCGGGCTTAGGCTTAGTATCGGGCTTAGGCTTATATTCAGGCTTAGGCATAGTATCGGGCTTAGGCTTAGACTCAGGCTTAGGCATAGTATCAGGCTTAGGCTTATGCTTAGGCTCAGACTTGGGTACTAAAAAAAATCGAAATTTTCAGGAAAAATATAGTCAGCTTAGCCTAGAAAATCCTGCTAGCTAAGTCTTGACGATGCCTTTTAACATCATAACGCACTCAAGACTGTCCAAATACAAAGATTATAGCCATTTTTGGCCTTTAAAACTTTGGCCTACGCTCACTTCCCAAGACACTGAAAATGCAATTTGCTAGAGGTCATAGCTCAAAAAATAATTCGTGGATAGGGGTTTTATTACAAAAAATGCTTCACTTGAGGTGCTCTACTCCAAAAAATAGGTCCACTATCCCCCCCCAACTGCACTTGATCCTATTTTTCAATATTCAATGAAATAAAAGTTTTTGGTCCATTTTTTTAAGTTTTCCAAATTCACCAAAATCTTTGATTAAAATACAGGCCGAATGCCCCCCCCCCCCACTACGTTAGGCGAAATAACCAAAATTCCGGAAAGTTTGGCAGGATAGCCCCGCCCAAAATCAAATTCTGGGTAGGCTACTGAATATATCCCCCTATTATTTAACCGGCAGCTGAATTTTTAAGGCCATAGAGCATCAGGAAGCATTGAAAACTATCCAAATTGTACTGTGCTTGGGCCGCTTACTTAGAAAAGTTTTAGTTTTTGGAAAAAATGTGAGAAAGAACGCATGAAAACTATGATTTTATTGGAAAACATGTAACCAAAAATTGTCCACATTTGAGCTAAAATCTGATTGGCCAAAGCCAAAAGGCAAAATCAGCTGAAAAAGTGAAAAGTTTACAAGCCTCTTACAGATGCCCACTGGCAAATTAGGATATGAAATTTCAACCAACAATGTAAAAACTATAGTTCTTTGCACAGCACACAAAGTAAAATAAACATACTGCAGCATATTTTGTTGAAAACAAATTTCGCCGAAATACTCATGCGCAACCGGTCAACATTTTTGTGAAAAACTAACACCGGAATTGAAATCTACGTACTTAACAACCTACAAATCCATCAAGACTTTGGGAAAATTATCTATCTGCACAGCATACGAGTGAATTGATGCATTGCGAAAGTTCAAAAAATCGATAATTGATTGATAACTTATCAAAAACTCAAAAGTTTAGTTCAAAAAGCTTACTTGCAGAATGGCGAATCAAGGCGGTCGGAATAATATATTGGCTGTCTCAGGGGATGCTGCCAATGTTCCGGAAAATGTGACGAGAAAAAAAAAAAGATCATCATGACACAAAATGCAATGTGTAATCTAAAAATATCTCCGCCCCCCCTGTATCGAATTACACCAAACTTTGAACAGGAGCGTAACTTCATAAGGACTATGTTTGTACCAAGTTTTGTCTTTATTGATGAGCGGGTTTTTTTGCTATGTTCAAGAAAGCTTTCTCAAAAGTCGCACTCATGGTGTTTGCGTCCTATTATAGGTTTGGCGCTATCGCGCCAAACCTGATGGCGCTATCGCGCCAAACCTGATACCACTACACTACTTCAAAAATACAATTATATAAGCGCCTTACAATATGTTGTGAATGCGTTAAGCTGAGCGGCCTCCAGTAAAAATAGGTACCACGACCAACAATTACGGACTACGGTTGTGTACAGCGTCGGAGGAAAAAAATTAAATTTGACAACAATTTTGGTTAACTAGAACATCAATTAAAATATTTCTTAAATTATCTTCCGTAAATCAAAAAAGTTTAAAAAAGTTTTGAATCAAAATTTTGAATAAAAGTTATAATTTAAGTTAAAGTTAAGAAATTGGCGGAATTTAAGTTAAAGTTAAAGTATGGGTGCTTGAATTTAAATTAAGTTAAAGTTAAAGTAAGACCCTTAACTTTTTTTAAGTTAAAGTTAAAGTTAAAGTAAGACCCCTAACTTTTTTAATTTTAGTTAAAGTTAAAGTATAACTTTTTTGCCCTAATATGTATTGCTTCAGACAATTTTGTATGCTATACAGCATAGTCACTTATGGGCAGAAAGCATGACCCAGTACTTGTAATATCATACTTGTCCATAACGGTGTCGATGTGTCCGTAGTCGCAAATTTTACTGCGAAAAAGTTAATGCTACCGCATTTTTACTTTTTAGTTATACGCTAACAATTACGCACAAATTTATGGCTGTATTTGCCTCTGCACTGGCCTACGGTAGTACGGACAAACTTCTTTGTTTATGGACAAGTATGAACATTGAATCAGCGTCAGCCGTTGCTGTCTAAGTTCATGCTTGTCGCAATTAATTCCAGCTTTTAGATTTAAATTGATCGCACTTTTTACTTTTTCAGTCGCAGCTAAAGAATGTTATGTTTTACAAAACACTTTTTAAAAAAAGCCATTGAAACTGAAAAGTTAAACTTTGTTTTCTATTTTGTCTACAGCTGTCTGCTTTGAGGTAACGTCATAAACTAGGGCTTGCCGACAAACATGAATGAAACTCTGAGAGACCTCGCTGTTTTGGTTGGCACTTGTATCAGAATTCAGAAGTCTAGTGAAAGTTAGGCAATTCTCATACCAGTTTTAAATAGTGCTGACTTGTTTATTTGTGCGATTCCATAAGAAAATTTCTCTCTATCTAACTCAGACTGTTCCTTCAATTAAATTGCGCTAAAACACTATTAGATTAACTGTATATTTGTCACAGTATTAATTCAATATTTCCTCAATATGAGACTTGATAAAAAATCACAGACATCGACATTGTTCGACCTTACATAATATATCATTTGCGAAAACGTCATGAAGCTTTTTTGTCAAACGTAGCTATCATGTTTAATCGAATTTAATCTGAACAGGTGCCAAGACAGCAAGGTGGCCCCAGAAACAGTATAAAAGTTAGAGGCACTAGTGGTAGGAAAGCAAGGAGTGAGGTGGCGTACGGGCTTGTGGTTGTCTACCTCGACTGAGGTTAGACTGGGTCTGGAGTGGCGTCTGGCCTCCTTCCTCAGCCGATTCTCCTGGGCCTGCAGTCGCCGCACGATGCGGAAGAAGGAGGCGTAGCAGATCAGGATGATGCCCATGCAGCCGAAGCAGAAGATCAGCAGCACGAACGTGAACACTTGCTGCACCGTCAGCGCGCTCGGCTGGTAGCGACGCAGGCGGGTCTAAAACACACACACAGTAGTACTCTTGGTGGTGCTACTTTGTGATGAAAATCAAGGCAGTGTCGTACTCTTCCCTATTATGTACTCTTGATGATGACACCTATGGTTGCTATGTATGTGCTCTTGATGATGACACCTATGGTTGCTATGTATGTGCTCTTGATGATGACACCTATGGTTGCTATGTATGTGCTCTTGATGATGACACCTATGGTTGCTATGTATGTGCTCTTGATGTTGATACCTATGGTTGCTATGTATGTGCTCTTGATGGTGGCACGTTTGGATGCAAGTCAAGCAATGGCGTACTCTTCTATTATGTACTCTCGATGATGCTAGTGTTTTAAATAAGAAATAGGGCCTGTGAGACTTGAGAGCTGTGGTGTAGTGGATATCATTCTTGTCGTCGACGCAGTGGCCCGGGTTCAATTCCGGGCGCTTCCATTTCTTTCTTTCGTTCCAAATCGGCGCCCCCTCACTCTTTCAACACTAGATATAGCTGCCAAGCCAAACACAATACATCGACAACAGTGTCATACTCTTCCCTATGATGCACTCTTTCTTTATTGGCTACCAACCAAATACGGCTGGTCGGGAATCGTGTCTTACTCCCGATAATACGAGATATATTCAAAGCCTGGACACTGGCATACCCCTGAGGAGACATTGGTGGCATCGGAAGCATTGGTGACGACGAAGACGCGATGGGGGTTGGACGCTGCCGCCTCGGCGATCACGAACGAGACACTCACCAACCACGTCACGCCTAAACATAAACACAAAGGCTGCAACTTACGGGTCGAGTCATACCTACTTACCGCCGCATGTCCGTTCTGCCGGTAAAATTACGAAATAATCACACAACCAGGGGCCTGTTACTCAACTTTACAAGCCTTACAATTGTGACAATATTGTAACTTCAAAATCAGGTTATTCGTTACGAATTCAGCATATATGTAAATGCATTACAATTCACCTGATTTCGCCCTTACAATTATCAAAATTGTAAGACTTGTAATGTTGAGCAACAGGCCCCAGCTCATCAAATACATTATTAATGGTGCGGGTTTTGCCGTTTTTTGTGTCGGCTAAAGATACAGCTGTAAATATGAATCGACCCGAAAATCTTGCGTCAATATCAGGAAAAGTATCACATTAGTTTCAGCAGTAACATATGTACCACTTGTTTCTAGTGAGTAGTGACTATCACAATGGTGTTGGATTTTATTGGTAACGGCCGATTCATACTTACAGCCATATGCTCGCTTAGCATTCATGATTACTAGTAATGCATAACTCACACTATGCATACAAAGAAGGATGCATCGAAACCTTATAACAGACCCTACGGCCTACCCTTATGTACTTTTACGTAGGCTGGTACATATTACGTGCCGTACATTGTCATGATACCACCACTTTTATTTAATTTGATAGTAGCGGTTACTGTACAATTCTTTTACTAAAATAGCAGTTTTTATCTTTTCATTTGCCCAAATCAACTTTTTACCAAGTTTTGATTTGAGAGACTGCTGTCATAGTGGGTTAAGTCAGTGTCTGTCTGATAAACTGACTGATGTCAAAGCAGTTTAGGTACGTCAAAATTACACAACTCAACTTTGTGATAGCTTTTATAAAAAACTGTTTACAGAATTGTGGTAGTTTACTAACTGGACTTAGTGCAAACATGATCACAAAATTACACTACACTTCAGCAAAAGTGCAGAAGTACATATATACCTAATATATAGTCGTAGATCTTATCTAAGCCTGCCAGAGAAGGGTCGATTCATACTTACAGCCGTATATCCGGTAAAAATGAACACTATCACATCACACCATTCCTTAATAGTGTTTTAAGATCAGTTTATGGCGTGAGTTCATGCTTTTGCTGAACAATTATAGGTACAACTTTAACTATAACTTATTTATTACCCAAAACTTTACATACTTGTAATGTGTTTTCTTTTCACAACTTAAACTGGAAGTTCGTTATCATTTATCAAGCTAATTTAAGAATCTGTGTAGGTATCTAACAATAAGCCAAGCTAATAGGTAAATTAATCAGGACGTACAAATAAGAATGACCACCCTTCGTCGGGTGACCCGTTTATGGTAATGCAGGGGGACTCGAATAAAGAGATATTCGTTGAGTGTGATCATGAGCAAGTTCAAAATTATGGCCAGACTGCAAAACTGCAAAAACACCAGCGCAATCTGGTGCACTTTCATCATGGCCAGTCGAACTGTCACGCTCTGGACCTCTGGTTTCAGAATACGCACAGACATCATCACCAGACAAAATCCACGCAACATGTCTAGAATGGCAAAATTGCCGACAAATAAGTAGAAAATGTGTCGCAACAGTTCTTGATAGTGATCGTAGAGGAAAATCAAAATGGCCGAATTAATCAGAATCGCCAGGCAACCGCAAACCGCGTAGGCGATGTAGAAAAAGGCGTTCTGATCGATGGCTCGACGAAACTCCTGGCTCACGTTGAAAATGGCCGCGAGGTCGAATTGAGAAAACTGGCTGTTGAGCGTGCCCGACTCGCGACCGCTGGAAGAGGTCGCGTTGCTCAGCGCCGCCAGAAACTGCAAATAGTCCATCACCGATGCATAATGCAGACCTGAAATTAGCATAGCATTTACTTGTGTGGGGGGTGTGGGGTGTGGGGGGTTGATTCCAAGAAACTGAGGGCCTGGTGGTTCACATGTAAATTGTTAGGGGAAATCCGGGATACCCGAAAATTTAGAGTCTAGGGGAGGGTGCTGAAAATCGGGGCAAAAGTGGTCAAAAATGGCTCTTTTTTTCAAAGATTTACGAAAGTTGCGGTCGAAAGAGGTAGGATTCACGAAATTTTGGCCCGAAGGAGAGAGTTTTACATGACGTCTGGTTTTAACCAAAACCAGATGACGTGGATTAAAACCCATGTCCTTAGTTAAGTTCTAAAACAGTGCTTTTTGGTCCGGGTCAACTCATATGGGACATTCGGCTCGCAGAACGGACGCTACGCTAGTATGAGTCAAACAGCGGTTCTGCTGTTCATTTAGACCGTACTTCCGTTTATCCATTAGCCTATATGTCCCAGTGTTCGTACAGAAGAATGAATCGACCGATATGCTTACAAACGCCCACTCTTGTGGAAAAGTATGTATGAAGCGGATTCAACTAGCGAGACTTCAAGCTAGCAAACAAAACTTCCGTGTCACTGCAAATATTAGCTGTTTTATTAATCAAATGAATTGGCATCAAATCCGCTTTTAGATTAGTCCTTCTGATACAGAATTAGTGTTTGCTACACCACTCGTAATTAGGCTGCACAATATGCGTATTATAGAGTCAACAAAAGTCGAGACAGAACGCGAGACATGAATTCAGGTAATGTGTCTATAATTGGAGTCAACACAACTACATGGCTGCTATGTCCCTACCCGAGCTAAATAAGACCAACAAAGCCTAGAGTTGGCTATAACAGGCCAGCCAGTAGTGTGTGTAAACACCTGGCCTTCCGTGCAACTATCCCCATTTGGCTACAGTTCAGAACTGAAAGGGAGAGTACGGTAACAGATGCGCTGAAATGTACGTCGTTGAAAATGTTCGTCATTGAAAAATGTTCGTCGTTGAAAATGTTTGCTGTTGAAAATGTATGTAGTCCTGTTTCACACAATGAGGAAATCGCATAGGGTGCCCCATAAGGTCCCACATTGGGGACTGGGGAATTATCATGTTTTTTTGCGATTGTGTGAAACAAGCTTATGTAAACGAGAATTTCTGCGATCCTACTATTTGGTAGAATAGTAGAAGTGAACTATTTATTTATTATTTTAATGACCAACCTTTTTTATCCCCAAGAAACAGACTCACACGCATCAAAAATTTTACATAAAACACGGACCCAAAGTGTTTGTGCTATTGAGCAAATTGCGGAGCCTCTAGCACCCGCGTTTCCGCTTTCGGCAATTACACAATCCCGTTCACCTGCCTCGGGTGCAGACACGCGTAGGCACAGAAGTAAGAAGATTAGAAAGATAGACAAAAATATATACGTATAGGTAACAAATGCAGGTACAACAGACACGAATACTAAGGTATAGATATGACGAGGTTACATAACTCTAGTTGCATCACCAAGCGCAACACGCTCAATCTGTTTGTATCTAATCTGCCTCAATTCACACATACAGACTCTGTAGAAACACTGTACTGTACAACCAGCTTCATCCTGTTGCTCAAATTTAGAATTTGATTTGGTAAAATTTAATTTGGTGCTAAATTTAATTTTGACTGTAGTCTGTTTCACACGAGGTGAATTTTCGAGGGGATCCCCATCATGTATTCCCACCTGTCCGTAACAAAATCCCCTTTGTTCCCCTTATGTACGTCACTTCGGGGATCCCCCTGGGCCTGGGTATCCCTGCGGGAAAAAATCCCTGGAAAGGACCTTGAATATAAATTTTGTAACCAAATTCAGCCTATTGCAGATTTGAAGAATGGTAAGCCAAAGTGCAAATCTTTAAGTTAAAAGTTGAAATTGGAAAGGTGTCGACGACTGGGGTAATTGTAGTCTACCTGTTAGACTCCATTTTGGAAATTTTGTTTCTGTGCTGTCGGTTAAGTAATCAAAGCGCACCCGAAAGGTATACGATAGGGTATGGCAAATTTAAAAGTAATAAAGTAACCTTGGTGATAATTAGACGGTAACGCTTGGTTAAAAGTTATACCTATTTATTGATATTGCTTCGTAATTAAGAAGAATAACATAGGGATGAACATTGTTACAATGCCGAACTATGCAGTTTAATTGCTGGCCAGAAATATATTTGGAAAAACGACTTGGAACTTTTTAGTAATTTTTCACATAATCATTATTAAGACCAAGCCTGAAAACTAAAACTTAAGAGTAATGTTAGGAATCCTACTATTCCGAAAGCGCTATACTCGGTTTGTACTTGTGACAAACACCCAGGGGCCTGTTGCTCAACTCTACAAGTCTTACAATGGGTTTTATAAACCCATGGTTTTACGTGCGTTTTCGTATGATCAACGCACAATTTCATTACGAAATATCGCCTGATTTGTTACGAAATTCGTAGATTTTCTCTAACGGTGGGTTGAGCTCAGTTGAAATTTTAGCAGCACACTGACCCTCTGTTGACATTTCAACTGAGGTAAAACCATGGTTTTTAAAAATCCCTACTGAATTCGTTGCGAGTCAAGCGATAGTTCGTAATGAAATTAAGTGTTAATCATATGAAAAGCGTACGTAAAACCATGGTTTTACATAACCACCTGTGTGAAATCCACCCTAAACCGTTCATAAGTAGTGTAAAATATAGGTATAGTGTTGACTTCATTTATGCTACTTCTAAAGCAGTAAACAATTTCGCAAACTAATTAGCTTATTACGTAGTTGCTAGAGTTCTGAAATTTCAGAAAAATGATTATAGCCGCTAAAAAATATTTGTCGCGAAAGAAGCCTTACTATAGCGCTAAGGTTGGAAAAATTATAGGATGAAAACAAAAATACTTGAAAACATAAGTTAAAAATAAAACCGTTTCATACAAACTTTTCCTTTCTTGCCTTTTAGCGTTTTGCCATTAGTCCTTTTCATTGTTCGTTTCCCTGCAACTAAAAAAGCCGTTTGAAATTTTGTTTGTTTATATATTTGTTTGTCTATTTTTTACTTTGTCCTGTAATGTTCGAGGCAACTGCAGAGGAGCAAAATAACAAAGTACAGTTGGCTAAATATTGCATGAATCAAAGTCAAAGGGACAAAAATGACAACACTTCCCGCGTAAGGACAATCGAGCAAAATCGACTGGATCTAAGCGACAAAGAAAAATGCCAAAATTACAACTTTGGAAAGGACAATATTGAGTTTAAAAAAAACAAAAGAAAAAATAGGTTCTTAAAATTGGAAACAGACAAAATCGCAAACAGGACAAAGACAAAAAATGCATTTTTATTTTTTTAAACCGTTTAGTCCAACTATAATTGACTCCGTTACTCTGGTAAAAAACGGGCCCCAAGAGCTTGATTAGTTGGACAAAATAAGCAGTGCAAAGTAAAAGTAAAAAACTACAAAAGCAAAAACTGTAAATAAGCTAAAAAATACTACTAGCTTCTCAAAAAACAAAGCAATAAAAAACTAAAACATCTACACAAAAATAACCTCAAGTGTTGCCTGACCAAAATTAAATTCTTGCAGTACAGCCAGAGGAAATGTCTGTTTATATGGAAAACTAACAATAACAGAGTTGGAAATTAAAAATTCCTAGCATTCTAATAAGGTCCCCTCGGGACAAAAAGGGGCCTAAATAGCGCAAAGCCGACAAAATTTTTTTGAAAGACCGATAATAACGCAAATACCAACTCAAAAGCCCCTAGGCTCCAATTTCTGGCTAGGTCTGGTTTGGATTCTAGAGACTCGGACTCAAACTACATATTTTAAATATTTTATTTTCAGTCATTAACTTGTGCTGCTAACAATAATGGTTCAGTTTGGGATTCCAATGCAACTTGAGAACGTGTGATTCTGTTTAAACAATGTGTATTTTTAGCTTTGACAGAACCACATGTTACATAACGCCAAATTTATGCTGCAAAAATCTGAATATATGAATTCTACAAGCCAATATTTCTGCACCAAATAGCTAAATTTAGACACTTGGGGCTTTCAAAAATAAAAAGGAAAAAATAGCTTGAAGCAGATTAGATGCACTCGTGAGCAGCTTAAAAATTTATCGTTCTGTTAATGAAGCCGCTATTTTATGTTTTGTTTCAAACAGTTTTAATACCTGTTTTGACAGTTTACGGAGAATAAATCAACAATTACAAAAATGAATGAATGAATAAAACATGAATAACTGATTGAAACATTGACGGAATGACTAAAAGACGAAATAACGGAATGACTGAATGACTAAGGGTCTTATCCGAAATTGGATTTATCGTATTAGATTTAACTTTATTTCGTCAATAACGCAGCGTCAGTTAAACGTAGTTTACTGAAACTTGGCACAAATCGAGATAATGTATGTAAGTCATTTAGAGCAAAAATTCAGCCGATTATTTTCATTTTGTGCTGTGTTATTAGCAAAATTAATTTAAATCTAATCCGTTAAATTCAATTTTAGATAAGGCCCTAAGTGACTGAACGACTAAAAAACTAAATGACTGAATGACTGAATGACGGAATAACTAAAAGACTAAATCGCAGAATGACGTATGTCTTTTATCACACTGACAACATTCATTTAATGTCAATATTTTAGCGTGGTTCATTTTTTAACAGACCTAAAATATACTATACTTAATGCGAGGAGAAATGGGGAAAAAATTCAGCAGAATTTAGAGGCACTTTAGGTCTACTCAGAAAGCAGGAGTGTCTTTAATTTAATCAAAGAACGTTCCCAATGTATATGTATGTACATTGGCAATACGTTAATGCATTTTTTATTTCAATTCCGCCAGTGAGCCACAGAAAGAAAGTATTCAATGGAAATATAAAGAGGACCTCAAAGTTTTCTTTCCCTACTTTGTGCCAAAACTTACTGCCAACTTGAAGAAGGGCTGTCTGAAGTACACTAATGATTTTTAAAACGTATCTTAATATTTTGGAGAATATAGAAGCCCATAAATTAACATAACTGGATTATAATAACGTTATTCACTCTTATATAATTCCTCTACAATTGTCAGTATTTCTAAACTTGGCAGAACCTTTTTTCTTCCTGACTTGAAGGATTAAATACTCAAAAAGCTAAATTGAATATTAGTAGAGTTAAAGTTAATCTAATCTAATAGAATCTAGTCTAATCTAATCTAAACTAATCTAATAAATACAGTTGACTACTCCTAGGACTAGAATGTAAACAAAAACAATACGAAGTATCAACAATATGAGTTAAAGACAAGCTACATATGTATAACTTAAGGGAATTATTGAAACTACTCAGCTTTATTCTAAGATATGCTAGCTAGTAATATTTAGCGCTGCGAAGAGCATAAAAGACGTGTGGAGAAAAGTTTGAGACTTTCTCAGGCAACCGACACACAATGAGAGAATACGCAGAGGGAGATATTACCTAGGCAAAGCTTGGCTCACAGAACAGGTAACTAAGTGTAACTACAGGAGCCAGAGCAGGTGGTGGGGATAATAGTCTACGAAACCTGTTGAGCTAATGCACCAATTAATCATGACCAATTTGTGCTCATATGACCGAGACCAAAAAATATATACCATTCAGTTGCGTGAAAAAGGAGATTTTTTTATTGGCAAAAAATGGTTTAATAAAAAACCTATATGTAGATTATATGATATTGGCACATAATTACATATGAGTTCCTATATATGTAATTCAACATATGATTAATGAAATGAATGAGTGAGTGAAAATTCTGTATTGTTTTATGTAGAAGTAGTAATATTTGTCCGTAAAAGTGTCCATTTGTCCTTATGTCAAAGACCTAGCCAGTTATATAATGAACTTCTGTCGCTGATTTTCAAAATTTAGGATTTAATATTTCAACTTAATATTCAACCTAATATTTAAATATCCAAACTATATACGCTTTGGTTTAAGGGGGGTTTTGGGGGTGTTTTTTTTTGGGGGCGGGGTGTTGGGTTTTTTTTGGGAGGGAATTTTTTTGTGCGTGTTGTTGGTGTTTTTTCGTTAAGGAGAGAGAGAAGGGAGTTCCATAATTTTTTTTTTAAAATCGCCGATAATTCTTGGTGGGGGGGGGGGGGGGGGTTTTTTTTTATTCCCCGGCCCCCCCCTTTTTTTTTACTATTTGGAAAGGGAAAGAGAAGAAAAGCAACCGAAAAAAAATAAGTTTTTATTATAACACCTCAAAACCCCCGGGGGAATTGAAAAAGGGGGGGAGTGCCGGGGGGTTTTGCCTTTCAGACCTTCCCCAAAATTCATCCCAGGCGGGCCCTTTAACTTTGGGTACGGGTGGCGCAAAGTTTACATAGAAATCACAAAAACCTCGAAAACGCAACTACCACCTTAAGATGTACAACTGAAGGTGGTATGACACACATGCAATAGTGTTTTTGCTTGCCGTTCTTAGCTTGTGGACAATGAGGAAAAACTTAGCAAGTTTTAATCCAATCCGTTTAATCCACTTTAAGAATTATCCTGTTCTGAAGTTCCTTTTAAACCTCAAAAAGTGCTGACTATCACTGATCCATTTTAAGCTAACGAGAAAGCTAGCTCGAATCAGGTTGAACCAAGTCTTTTTTATTGGTCTGGAAAAGTTTTAACTTTGACCAACCAAAGCCCTATTCAATCTGTCAGGAAGATTTATTGTTTATCTGTCGAATGAGCATTATCCCAGGAAACTCTTCAGAGGCTTTTTTGGCAAAGTCTACTAAATCACAGCTGTTTTTTACTGTAAACTTATGATGGGTTTTCTAAAAAATCTAATTGGAAGTCCTAAACTGATCCAGACACCCAATTTTGCGTTTCCCCTAAGATTTGGCGATAAACAGTCAATTTGAACTGTAGCAATGAAATCTGTCCAGATTATGTTTCAAGATAGATTTCTATATATTTCGGAATCACAACAAAAGACCCGGTTGAAAAAGTCATGTTTTTAATTGAAATTAATTTCAATTTCTCTAATTTTTTAATTCGGTAATTCTAAAGCAGGGAAAAACTAATCAACTCACACACCATTTGGAAAAACTTTGGAATTAGTTTGAAACTTTTTCAAATAAGTCTGACAATTGAAACTTTTACGATTTGTCTGGGTATTATTTGTCACTGATAGACTTGAAAATGTTTTTAGGTATGTTGAAAGACGGAGGCTTTAGCAATTTAAAAAATAATAAAATAATAATACCGGGAATCGAACCAGAGCCGCTCGTGTCGACGTTATGAATGCTAACCACTGCACCACAGCCCCAAAGTCTCGTAGGCGTGTATCTTTCTCATTTACAACACTTAAATGAATTTTAATTTATGTAACCTACTTAATATTTTGGTTTCTAACGTAAAATTTTTTTTAGAATCACCATGCATACCTACATATAATACACGAATATTCAAAACAAATGCACCGCACCAGAAGTACTTAAAAGATATATGAAAAATGGAACTACCTTTTGACTGTTTTTGGTAACCATTAAATTGGACACTACTTTTCTTACAGTTTGCGTGCTGGTAAATTATGAAAGGGGTCGGATTTTGTCACCCAAAAATGAGCCATTATATTCCATAATAGCAATTTAGAAGTCCACAAAATGCAATATGACATTATCGAACGTCATAATGAACTTTCAGCAGGAAAGGAACTTTTTTCAGAGGCGACTTAAAAAAAATTTCTCCAATTTTCTTATTAAAAAGAGCTGCTCCAGTTATCAACGTCTAGGAAAAGGCTTCCATAAATAACGATAGTTTTTGGCGCAGAAGAAAGTATTAAGAGCTCTTTAATGACAGTTAGCTAAAAAGGCGAGTGGAAGGAAGGCGCGAAAGCGAAACTGTGAGCCAGAAAATGGCAGTAACAGGAAAATGGTGGGAAATAGATGTGAACAGCTGCAGGGAGGAGAGACAATGCTAAGTGGAATTATCAGCGGAATGCGAAATGACGGGGCTTAGAAACCATCCGCCCGTAGCATTAGCAAAACAGGTTTCAGTCCGTAATTACGCTCAGTGAGCTGTCAAAGCGGCTTTGTGACTGACAGGCTGAAATACGTACGGTAAAGTTGGGCCATTACGGTCATGGTATCAGTTTTATGGGGATAATAAAGCCGTATATTAACATGCAATAATGCTTAATGTGAAAACATTAAAGTGGTTTATACACTATATTTACAGTACCAACCAAAACTACTTACTATAGACTCTGGAAGTCTGGAGTCAAAGCAGAGTCGGAATCATCTTATTCCGGAATCAGAGTAAATACTTAATACAGCATATGCATTACTTTGTTTGATTCCAGAATCAAGTATGTAAATTTTGCAAATATTAGCAGTAGCAAATAATAGCTCAGGGATACTTTGTACTCTTTGTAGCATGGTCAAGCGTGCTCTTACGCGCGCTGTGCGAGGGAAACGCCGAGTGCGTGACACGGTGGAACGAGGAGGTACATATGTAACTAATTAATATGAGCATAGTCACGTGACTATTCTAATCTGCATATGGAATGCACTATATCTGTGTTGTCTTGTCATTGGTAAAACCGATGGGGTGATGACGTCTGCTGAGCCGAAATGGCTTTGTGCCGTTGCGCGATGATTGGGTATGGCTGCTCACGTGACTATCATTCGCCGATACAGTATAATTGTGTTGCTTTCTCATTCATCAATCTGTAGCCAAAGGCTATTGTACTACGGCGTTTGTTTGTATGTGTACGGCAATGTGTCATAACGATTAAACAGCAAATTTTCTGTGCAGGAAGTACTGCGACACCCATCAATGAGAAATGACGTGCATTTCAGCATCAGCGTTTCTCCAGTAAAGCATTACGAGCATAACTTTGTGTGCAGTGCTAATTTAATATTTGACGGGTTTTGACAGCATGTATCTCAACACATTCTTAGCGTGAACTTTAGCATTCCTCTGATGACAATATTCGTTACTCAGCCGCCGCGTAAAAATTTTATCCAAATTTGAAATTTGATTAATGCACATTTATTTGGTTAAACACAGAGTCATGAAATTGAGAGTAAATATCACAATTTTTCGAAAATAGTTTGTTCAGCTACTTGTGTTGAACCTGATAAAGAATTAAGCAAAATTAACAAAAATAAAGTTATTAAAAAATATAATTAAATGGTTTAAATCATTGAATGGAACTGACACAAGGTGTTGCGGACTCAATCTGAAAGTTTAAATCATTGTGGCTGCAATGGTTGGGAAAGGAGAAGAAAGGGGGGAAAATGGAGGAAAGGTGGGGGGCAAGAAGGTGATATGAGGAGGGACAAAAGGTGGGGGGCAAATGAAGGGGAAGACAAAAAGTGGGGGGACAAAATATGGGAGGGAAAGAAAAAGTGGGGGGGGGATAGAATTTGAAAGTTTTTCTCATAAACAATTTTGCACTTCACTGTAATTTAAGTATATTTCTCTAGAATACTCTTTTTGCTTAATTTTTTAGTTTAACACTTGTTTCTACGTCCATTTTGAATAAAACACATAGTCGTAATGAAAATTAATAGGTGTATTTTATGGTATAATAAGTTGTGTACCTTTTGTAAACATGACCCTTGTAATCTTACCAACTGTCAAAACAGGCAAACCTGCGGCGGCGAAATATTGGACATGTGTTGGAAGGAAACACACGACTGGAGGTTGCGGTTGCAAAATGATGGGCACTTAACAAGCAAAGTTTCATCAGGGCAAACCTAATAATAGCCGGGGAAAAGTTTTCTAAAATAGGAACCTCCCGAGATAAATTGGCAGCGCGGGTAATTTTATTGTGGCCAGCGCTCAAACTAATTTATCACCGCGAAGCGACAGTGCTCAATCATAAAAGAACACATTTCAGTTTTACGGCTAAATTATTAGTGTTTTTTGGGAAACAACGGAATTAATTTGGTTTGTGCTGAACTTTACGCTATTTTAAGCCCGGTTCATACTTGTCCTTAAGAACACAGAGGTCCTTATCCAAAACTGGATTTAACGGATTAGATTTAAATTAATTTTGCTAATAGCGCAACACAAAATGAAAATAGCCGGCTGAAATTTTTCAAATTTTGAAATTTTTTCAGAGACAAAGTTTGGGCATCTGTAAATTTAGCTATATATTATAGTCGTCTTGCTATATAATTTAAAAGTGTGAACTACGATTAGTAAATTAGTAACGTACGAAAAATCATGCGTAACCATAATTAGATAATTATATTTTCATATAAAAAAGGGAATCAGCATGCAACAAGGCGAAAATGCCAATCGGAAATCAAAAAGACGCTGCCAAATCTAATCACTCTACCACGAACAAAATGTTTGATCCCCTGAGTGAAAGATATTCTTTTTAATGTTGAAAAGTATCGAACCTTTACTCGGTTCTATGAAGAGCACAAAACAAGGGAAAAGTATGAAAGTTTTCGTCGATTTATACCGACACATTTACGCCTGGTTGACTCTTGTCCAGTTTGAAGCCTGTTTCACACGAGGTGGATTTTCACTAAGATCCCCGAGGGGACGCTTGGGGAACGAAGTGGGTTTTCTTGAGGACCCGTGGGGACACATGTGGATTCAATCAGGGGAAACCCCTTCTCTCCCAGGCGTCCCCAAGGGGATCTCTTTGAAAAGTCACCTCGTGTAAAACAGGCTTTAGGTCAATGAGGCTTCTACCGCAATATGTTGTCCAATGGGATATACGCATATTATACGCATGTTGCGTCTCATTCTGTAAACTTTTGGATGGTACCTACTCAAATACATTGATTGGAATAGAATTGTTCAAATAATGTGAGATGAAGTTTTAACATGAAAACTTATCGTTGTCAATGGCCCTAAAGTCATCAAGTGACCAGGAGTAGCATGTGAATCTAAACCAAAACTACATATTATTTATTGTATGTAAACTACATCGAGTCAGAAAAACAAAAGTCTGATCACAAAATATTGAACGCTGAACAAAAACTGGTGGCGTGGTTTCAGCAGCTACTCGCTGTACTCTTGGTAACTGAAATTTGTTTTTTCGCAAAATGTTTAACATTTATGGTGCGATGCTAAAAATCAAATAAAATCAACGCTAATCTCGACGTAAACGCATCAAATCAAGCCAACAAAGTACCTAGCCACCTCAAAACGACTTACATATGTGCAGTACAGCATTAAAAATTATGCGCACTTTCAGACATCTAAAAAAGTTGACATCTAGCGGCATTGCTAATCTTGGGACAACTATTACCTATAGAAAAGAGCCGGGCTGCCAAAATCAACTGATGACGACAAGACACACTGATTGCTGAAAAAGAGTCAAAAAGTCGATGTGGGGTTAAAAACATAACTCGACAAAACGAGTCAGTTGGTGTGAAAGTTAGTGCAAAGTTTGACGGGTGGAAAGCGAGTGCTTAAGTTATGCGCGAAACAGGATTAGGCTGCATTGATCCCATTGGGTCACATGATATCCAGTCAGGGTTCGGTGCCATAAGGAGTATATGGATGGGGTTTTTCCTTTTCTGGTCACCCCTCAGAGAGATTGGCAGTTTGGGTCTGTGCCCCCCTTGTCTCCCTCCTGGCGGGCCGAAAATGGGTAACTCTGAAAATCGAGAAAACTTTCCGGCTGTCGTTGGAAAAATACCAGTGTCAGGGACAAAATCGCCTTAGCTGGGGTGGTGCATCCCCCCGCGCCGATTGCTTTCGTGCATTTTTGTCTACCCCAACTCGCACCGTACAAGTTGACTCGTACGTGACCCGTCTTTGACCCCCAATTTAAATACTGTGTATGATGATAGATTGTTTTTAGGTGATACCTAAGTCTAATTCTCAATAGTATGCCTTATCTTGAAATTGAGTGAATGCATACCATTTGATGACCTAGTAAAAAATGTTAAAAAGAATAACTTTGTTAATTTCGTACAGTTTATGTATGCATGCACAAACCTTGGTAGTCTTAAAGTAGGTGATCGATCAGGGAAGAAAGAGAAGATGCCCAAGCCCTAAGCCTAATTGTTAAGCCTAATCTAAGGGCAAATAAGGCAAACCTAAAAATGTGCAACCGTCACAACTGTCAAACAACAGGTATAAAAAATTGTCCACTTTAAGAATTCCTGAAACTTTGCAAATTATGCATGAATTTTCGACGAAGTCATGACTAATTGACAAAATATGAAAGTTTTAAATGAATGTGTTTACTCAATTTATAGAATTATCGAGTATGAAGGATCTCTGACGTTATTTGTCATTTTCAATTAAGATTTTTTAACAAACATACTAAACGTTGTTTCAATGATGACTTGAAAGAAATTAAAAACAATAGGCAAAAAGTACTTTTGATTTATATAATTTGATTGATAAAATTAATGAGTTTGGTAGTCGTCATATTTGAAATGTTCATGTCGGAAACTTTCTCAAAGATATAAATACCGTAAGAAAGCAAAACTCATAAAAAACATATTTTTGGTACAGTAGTCTAACGGTAATTGACTGCGAACGATTATTCAAGCTGTCGAGTCAATTGTTCACCAGCCAACCCAAAAAGCAGTGTTCAAAAGAGTACCGGTATATACCGACAAATTATATAAAAAACCAAAAAACAACCAAGTAAAGACATCCAACAAGGAACACGACAAATTGTGCAAAAAAATTGACAAACGTTTACGGTTTATTATTTAAGTTGACACGGATACAATATATTTTTAAATTTTATGAAACTCGTTTCATATATAGTTATATCTAATTTTACAAACCTGCCCGTGATATAAATTATTTTAGTGCAACTTTTTGCGTCGGACAGAATTATCACTTGAAACATGATGTTCATTTTTAGTCGCGTGTCCTTGTAATTTGTAGACAGTCAGTTTAATTTGGTTGTCAGTTCTTTAATCAAAAGAATAAACGATATATAAATTACAAACATACAGTATGGCAGGTTTTTTCATTATGCTACATATGCTTGGACGGCATTGACACCAAACGCCACTTTCTAAAGTTTGAAGGACCTTAAGGGGGGGGGGGCTACCTGAATAAGTGAAAATTTTAGGTTCTCCGATTCGCTTCAAATTTGCACACAATGTAGCCCCAGGGAAGGCGCATCGCAAATGTAACAAACTGGAACCAATGCTTTTGCCAATTTTTTACTAGGGGCTCCCAAAAATTCAAATTTACGTGTAAAATACTAAAATCATAGGCGCAAAAAAAGTTTTTTGTACTCACAAAGCGTTCCTTTACTCGAAATTTTTGTTAATACTGGCGAAGCTGCTTTTTACATGATTCGATAGCCTAATGTCATATCTCAACCTCTATGATCCATTTTTTTTAAATTTTTGCCCATGGCCTGAGCAATGAAAAGCAAATGTAAAATCACTCGAATTTGGCGGGCCCAAAAAACGGCCAGTTTTTTAAATTTCGCCCTTGATTTTAAATTTGAAACTACATATCAAAAATCCGGGTCACGTGATTTTGCGCTTACATGTGGGCGACTACTATGCCAAGTTTCAGCCCGATTGGTTTGATATTGTTTGGGTTAGAACTGTCTAAGTAAGGGTAATTTTTAGGCTTTTGTACGCCCTTTTGCCTATGTAAATACACTGACAAACGCACTGAACCAAAAGTGCACCTTCAAGCTTAATTGTTCTTATCTGAGGTTGGGGTGCCTTGGGGGAGTAACATATGTGAAAATAAGCAAAATTGGAGAACTTTGATTTTTGACCTGGGTAGCCCCTCCCCTTAAGTAGCAAAAGTTGCTCAACTTTACAAGTCATGCAGTTGTAACAATGGTAATTGTAATATCAGGTGATTCGTAATGAATTTGTGTGATGGATTCGCAGCGAACAATCTGATTTCGCACTTATTATTGTTACAATTGTAAGAGTTGTAAAGTTAAGTAACAGGCCCCAGGTAACTAGATGAGCTCCATGTTAATGAGAAGGAGTATGTAACGGAGTAGCTATTAACGGCCACTGTCTATCTTGAGGATAACCGCTTGAAGGAAGGACAATTGTTAAAGATTGTTAAAACGGGGCTTTTAATAAAAAGCAAAGGTGTACAAAAAATGTGCAAAAAAGATCGCATTCGTCTTTTAAGTTTGTAAACTGAAAAACAAGTGGCGTTCCGACAGTTTGAAATTTAACCCTGAGACGCCCAGAGGTTAGAGGCCTGCACGGGCCTATTTTTTCGGCCCGTGGCCCGGCCCGGCCCGTTGCCTTCCGTCGTCGGCCCGGCCCGGCCCGGCCCGTTAGGACCATTTTCAGGCCCGGCCCGGCCCGGCCCGTTCAGAGTCGTCTGTCGGCCCGGCCCGGCCCGGCCCGTTGGCTATTGAGCCAGGCCCGGCCCGGCCCGGCCCGCGGGCCGGGCCGGGCCGGGGCGGGCCGCGGGCCGTGATGCAGGCCTCTACCAGAGGTTCTCTCTCTCTAGGCAGCCAGACTTTGATTTGACGTTTTTTGCCATTGCTACGTGCGTCGTACAGAACACGCAAAGCCACCATTCCATAGTAATTTTAACGCTGAACAAAACCTTATCAGTCAATTAAGGGTCTAGGAAGCATAGTTTTTGAGTTATAAGCGCTCAAATTTGAAAGTTTGTGCAAATTTGCGCCATCGCTCAGGCATGACATGTACCTCACCCTAGAGTATTAACACAGCAACCGTGCGTCTATCATAGTTGACTGCTAAAAATAAACTACAATATCTGCTGTGTCGGATGCACAAAAAGTTGACTGCCAGAGTTGCGATCAAAAATCATAATGAGGCTACCTATAAGGAAAATATTACTTTTGCGATGAAAAAAAGTAAAATTTTCACACTGCTTAATCAAGCATATGTAGGTTTTGTTGTGTGGCAGCAGGACTAAAATTGGGCCACGAAATGCAAAGATCAGCGATTTCTGAAAAAACAACTCGAAGATCAGTTGACTAGAATAAGCTAGCCCAGCTTTATAGCCCCATATTGGGCATCCACCACGTGGGGCACCTGAGGTTCACAGTGCGCATCAAAGGGTTAACCAATTGGACTCTGAGTGACAGTTTTAATTTTACAAAAAACTATTTTGACTCACTATGTATTACGTAAGCCAAAACAAAAAATATGTGCCAATATATAAAATATCTAGACAGCTAAGAAAGACAACAGTCAAAATATTTCATTTCGGTCACCTGGAACAACAACCGGCTAACTTCATTTTTTGAAAAAGTGGAGTTAAGTAGCTACTTTTGTACAATCGATGATGCTCTATCCAGTGGTGCTAATTTTGTGCGTAAACTTGCATTTTGTGCGAAGATAGAGCAGCTTTTCAGTTGGCCGGTTGTTGCACTTTTTTCGTACAAGTTGAATTTGGTGAAATACTATTTAGTTACAGCAGTTAGCGCCATACTTTTTTCTAAACTCATTTGGCAGTACCTTCTACTATGTCTGTGCCAAATTAGAGCATTCATGACGTCAGCGTAAATTCTTGGTGCATCAGGTTAGAAAGCGGCTAACTGTTGATCTTCATCATGTATGTGTCAGTGCAACAACCGGCCAAACCATCAAACATGTGTAAAATTTGTGCTGCAACAACCGGCCAACTGCAGATGAGAGTTTTAAGATTGCTTTGGAAAAATTGTCAGTTAAAGCTTTTTTGTTGAAATTTTCCAGTTTAACTAATGTCATCATTTACAAGGGGACCCAAAACAGGTTGAGACCGAGCGGGTTGATTTTGACTACCAATAAACAAAGTCGTACAAACACACAAACAAACAAACACAAACAAACAAACAAGCAAACAACAAAGTGTAGGGGCTCGTTATTGACTATTTAATGTTGACGGGACTGTATATTTGTGATTAGAATTAGTGTAGATAGTTGTCCTTAGAAATAGCAATTAAGAATAAATGGTCCTAAAACTAAAGAAAAAGATCGTTGTAATGAGAGTAGGCTCAGAAAGAGCAAGAACACGACGCAACACACGAACTGTATATAATAGTTAATAGGTATCGAATCGGATGCCTTAGTGAAAGCAGCCAGTTATAGTAATGTGACCATATTCAGATATAGGGTCTTATCCAAAATTGGATTTAACGGATTAGATTTTAATTAATTTTGCTAATAGCGCAGCACAAAATGAAAAAAACGCCGGCTGAAATTTTGCCCCACATGGCTCACATAACAGTACCTTGGTTTTAATAATACTAATTTTACTAAATGGAGGCGCGAGAAATCGAACCCGGGCCACTTGCGTCGACGACAAGAATGCTAACCAGTAACCACCACACTACCACAGCCGCCAAATCTCGTAAACCCTATTTTATTTTTCATTTACAACACTAACAGTGCTCAGTCAGTACCAATACGAGTAAATATTAGAAAAGCTAGGAAAACCCGCAACCTATCCTTCAATTTCTGTAAATCAATGTAATTTATATTCGATATAATAAACAACATATTTAGTTTGCTACCTTTAGAATAATCCTATGCATCAAATCAAGTACAAGCACAATATACGGTAAGCAGATATAACTGTAATACATGCGTACATACTAGGTACATACGATCAGTTTAGTGTACAGCTACATAAAAGTTTTATGTTAGCTCCAACTGTCAAAACTTTGGTTCTCTAGAATGGTGTTTTCTATGGCAGTGTGAAGTTGGTTATAGTGGTGTGCGTACAGTTCTTAAGCTCTCTTCTGATTTCGCGGAAATACAATAATTTGCACTCCACAGAACATTTGTTCATAACTTTATCAGCAATTTTGTTTTAAATAAAAGCAGATGAACATATTTTGCATAGTTTGCATATTTTTCCTTTTGGGCCACAGCCCAACAGGTCTTTAATTTTGATTTTGAAATCCTAGCATGCTGCTAACGTTAAAGTGCTCATGTGCGGAGTATGTTTTACACGTCCACCACCGTTAAATCGCAACCGTCTACTTCATTTTACCTACATATTATGTAAATGCTTGGCTTGCTTCAGTGTAAGTGTACTGGGTTTGTAATTTCCGTCGTTTCGTAGGCATGGTAAAAAATTTCCGAAAAATTCTTCCTCAGGAATCGATCCTACAGCCTTCAAATTCAGAGTAACACCTTCTAACCACTATACAATGCTGTCGTCTTTCTTCAGAGCTTATACATATTACATTATGCATGAACTACATAGTGCAAACTGCAATTGTTTGTTGTCGAAAAAATCACTAATTCTATACCGCGTGGATGCATTTGTCATGTCATTTTGGGTCAGTGAAGCTCGAAGCATTCGCTTAGGTAGACGTGCAATACACTAACAGTGTACTAAAAGTTATTTAATAAGGTGCATATCTACAGCATAGTTTTGGACAATTTACTGATAAAATCTCAACGACATACATGCGGGTGAAACGAAATCTTATGAAGGTTTTGCAGTCTAATAAGCTGATATTGGTTTATGGTTTTATGCATTAAAATTTAGACATGAGCTGCCCAACAGGTTTACGATGGCCTCTGGCCAATGTACTTAAAAATTACAACTTAATGCTTACTGAATGTTTTTGCCGAAAATTGGGCTTGTTGATGCATATTATTGATGTGGATCGGACCGGATCGGTCCGAAATTTTGATGCCGATCCGATCCGGATGCTTACTTTGCGATCCGATCCGATCCAGGCACCACTGCATTTTTATAGGTATATTGTCGTATGCAAATGAAGAATCTGTCCACAACAGTTACTGAATAAACATCTATGTATATTTTTAGTAGTATAATTTACTGTTGTGTTTTGCTATTTGTACTAGCACATACCTATATGTTATTATAATCCTTAACATTATTCCAGAATATACTCGTATACTACAAAGTACAAACACTTTTACATTAGATATGATTTAGTTATTAATGATGACACAGCTGCTATCACATGGTCTAGATTGGGCCGTATCGTATCATGCCAATAAAACAAGCAGGCCCCAAAAGGGGGCAAGGTTCCTTCGCCGAGTGCAAAGTCTGCTTATGTTACCCAAAATATTTCAGCGTCACCTTTGTTTTTATGTAAAGCACTAATACCTGTGTAAATACTTGATTTACTTTGAGTGGTTAATAGGTGCTGAATTCAACAAATTGGTCGAAAACATATGTCCTAGTTGCCAAAAAATTCTTATTGCATGTTTTGCCAAGGAAATGTCCTGTCAAAAAAAGTTTCTGCAGACAAAAGTTGCGTAAATGTTTTGCAAAAAAACAATGCTTGGGTGTCGAACCTAAAAAGAAAGGAAGAAAACAGACTGCAGTCTAGACATTCACATGATTAGCATGTGTATTTAGTCTGAAAATTTACAATACAATGAAATTTTTAATTTCTGAATTCTAATAAATGACAGCTTAATATATGTATGTGCAAAAGTGTTGTTGACTATTATTTCATGAAAATTTGTAAAAAAAAGACTTGTCTTTGAAAAAAAGAGCTTTCGGTTCCCATACTGAGTTTACATGTTAATCATATGCGCTGAACAACACGTGGCTGCTACTTTTACACTACGCAGAGTTGATTTCAAAACAATAGTTCCTTCTCTAGAAGGAACAACAAAATAGGCCGAAGGCCGATGTAACCTTTCATAACTATTTACATTATCTTATCTATGTAATTTACACGCATTTATTATAGGCACTTCATTTAATATGTAACTGTTTGATAGTCACCTGATTTATTGCTACTCGGCTGAATGAAATTCCATTGGACACTCATTAATACTTAGTGAACCACGTTGATGTAAGCTTATTATTTTATCATTTATTGTGTGTAACTCATGAGTTTTTGTCAGATTTTGTCGGTTAAACATGAGTGTTGTCTTCCCAATTCCATGTTTTTATTTTTTCGAGAATACTTTTTTGTTTGTGCTCGCAGCACGGCACGGCCAACATGCTACAGTTTCTCAATAATAGCAGCATCCAAAATCATCCAGCGCGCAAAATAAAACACCTGGTTTGAATAGAAAACAGAACTCAAATCATCGGAAATGTTTGTTTCTGAGTTGAACAAGTTAGCGGCTCACCTCACCTCTGTTAGCTACATTTGTGACAATTGCAAGCGAAAAATCTAATACATACTTAATGATTTTTACGACAAAAGCATAATTTACCGTTACTTTAATAATGAATATTAATATCTATTAAAACTCTCTATTTAAAATACTTGTAATATATAATAATTTTATTAATATAAAAAATAAAATAAAAAGAATATTTATATTAATATTAAATTAAAATATTTCAAGGTCCCTATTTATCTTAATAGTTTATTTAAAATGGAATCCCGATATTAAAACAACGGTACTGTACGTTCAGTGTTACTCCCGTTTGGTCTGTTTTTGAGAGCACGCTTGTGCGACAAAAACGAAATAACGAGGCAGTGCCAATTGGGAAGCTGTATTTTTTGAGTGAATTCCCCACAGTGCTTTTGTGACCAAAACCTTTCCATCATAACTGTCAACTGGCTAAATTATCATACTTACACTTTTCAATTAAACTAAGACACGCAAATAAACGCTATACATGTCATATTTTTTGCCTACGTGGATAAAAGCTAGAAGTTTCCCTCAACTTAAGTATATTTTGTAAGCTAATTATGTATTTATTAATTTCTGAAACTTGAACCAGGTGCTCAAACCGTCTTGTATATATGCGTTTCTATTTTTGCCTAAAGTATGCATATTTGTAAATACTTAATTATATAGATTTGACGTATAGATACATCGAATGTTCCTTGCCTTTACTGTTTAACATCTAAATCCTACTTTTGTTGAAAGAAAGATGATGCCCCAATTTAGAAAGAAGAAAGAAATGGAGGCGTCGGGATCGAACCCGGGCCGTCTGCTTCGAAGTCAAGCATGCTACCACTACACCACAGCCCCCGAGTCTCATAGGCCCTAATTCTCATTTACAACACTTTAATGTCATTTTTGCAGATACACATGTACTTGTCAGTAAAGTTTGAAGGTGCTACTTGCGATATTTAGGCGTTTTTTTTGCAATTTGCTATTTTATTGAAATTGTGTCCTTTTTTATTACATAGGTATGTATACGACAGCTCGATAAACAAGAAGAGAAGACATTTAGTAGTGTGATTTTCAGACTTTGGGTTTTGATCTTGTGAATGAAGATTTTTAAAAATAGCAAAAACAGCACATACATCACAGGCGCTATAAAGTGCCATTCAATTTAATAGCGTTTACAGCACTTTAGGGTGCTAGGGTGCTATCTGCGCTACTTAGGCGCTACTTTTTTTGCTGTACAATGTAAAAACATCCAGTTGAGATAGTATGATTTGCTTTCTTAAACGAGTGTCTTAGTCTTAAGCAAGCGAACAAACCCCCAACCTCTGTTTGGGGAATAGGGGGATGTTTTTAGCTGCCCTTAAGAATAGCGCAAATTTACCAAACGGACTCGAGTAGGATGTTCACGCTACTTTTTAACAAGTATGTAAATCCTTTACATACCTATAGTTTGCTTAGACCATTCCGCAATTTTGAACCTCGTACTAAAATAAATTTAGTCTGTTTAATCTGGAAAACATGGGTTCATGGTCAACTTAGCTTCTACCTATTTCTGCTTTCTGCAAATGCATCAAAAAACAGCTTTACTAAGCAAGGTTTCGAAAAAAAGTTAACACGGACAATATACCCACAGGCACAGACAATATTAATTTACCCACGCCACATGAAAAATTTTTTTAATAAACTGCCGCAGTGCAGATTCAGTAAAATGTATAATTTCAATGCTCTCCTGTTTTTGTCAAGTGAAACGAGTACCTAGTCGTATAATGTTGGGTATTTTTCGATGATTTCAAACACTTATCCCAGTTTCTTTAAAGTCAAAGGACAGCTACTGGAATTTCCTAGGTCTATTTCCAGTGAACGAGTATGTGTTGAAGATTGGCCAGGCTTTGAGGACTGAATTTTTGTTTTTGAGCTTTGGCTTAGGCTCAGGCTATGTTTTGGGCTTAATTTAGGCCGAGACAACCAAAAAGTACAAAACCTGCGAGGAATCTTGTAACAAGATTTGCACTGGCTAATTGACAAAACATGACTTATTTTTACATCCAGGCTGAAACTGACTACGACCCACGACGTTTTTCTTCGTGCGAAAAGTCAAAAGTCAGCGAAAAAATGCCTCGCAGGTTCACACAATTTTGTACAGTAGTCAATAAAACATGGTGCTTACGGACAAACAGATACTTTTACGGACAAGTATGAACCAGGCTTTTTTTCCTCTAGACTATCAGCTAACGTCCAAAACCTGAAGCAAACAGTCGATCCATTAGAGCGGCCCACAAAAACACACTTCATTTTCTTGCCTCCCCATCCAGGGTTTCATCTTTCCAAACGTCAAGAATTTTATTTATCAAATATTTATCCACCTGTTTTCTCAAAATCCGCGGCATCTGACATTTGCAGTTCTGCTGACAGCTCTTTTCGAAAATAATAAATTCCCATTTTTCTCCACATTTTGCTTTTAGCAGACTCAATGAAAAAACTTGAGCATGAGTTCAGTAGATGCTCTTAAACGATAACTTAGCTTTGCAAAACCTCTTATGGGACCCTTGTGGGTGTACGCTTAACCTAATTCGCATACCTATTGGTTTATGGAGTTAGCAAGTGTATCGGGTTGACCTCGGATCAAATCGGGTTAGACTTTTCCTTAAATCAGGGCCCGATTTATCGAAACAAAACGTTCGTCGTTGAAAATGTTCGTCGTTGAAAATTTTGGATTGATCGAAACATTTTCAACGACGAACATTTTCAACGACGAACATTTTCAACGATGAACTTTAAACGATAAACATTTTCAACGAGGAACATTTTGTTTCAATAAATCGGGCCCAGGTTAGGAAATCGGGTAAAAAACTTACACCAGTTGCGCAACTTTAATTGGTTGACCCAACCTATCGAACTCGAAAAGACATCATTTCTGTCCCAAAACTGCACATATCTGTTGAATCTGACAAAGGCATGTTTCCCTAGAGTGCACGCAATAGCTGTCGTGTACGTGCCACGGCTTGGACCCGCCATTATGGTGATAAACGGCTCTACTTAAAAATTCCTTCCTTGCCCCGGCTAGTGTTCGCTAATGCGTCTGTCATATTTATTTAATGAAATGCCAACATTTTATTAGAGACCAGGGACTGGGTATATTTTGATTTGTGGATCAGGTTCACCAAGCCCTGTTTAATTTCTGACAGTTCGACTTTAGAAACTCTTTCATTTATTTGCTTTGATAATCAGCAGTAAAATGTTTCCAGGGGGTTTGACTGAACTTTGCTGGCGTAAACTTTAAGTAAAGGTGTAAGAGTTAAATAACAGTTTTAGTGTTGGGAAATGTGACTTAAAAATGACTAGAAAAAGTGGGATGCTTGGTATAGTGCCATCAAGCCACAAAGTGGGGGGGCAACTTGACACACCCCCTTTTTGGAAGCCAACGCAGACAACATGGTGTTTTTACATGAGAAGCATTAGCATCAAAGCCAACCCCGTTTTTGGTATTTTAATTATGAGGCTTTTTGGCCTACCTAGACAGACTAGCTAGCTCAAATTTCTTGGTTTGTTTGAAGCTAAAACTGACAGAGATTATGTTATAGCGCAGTGTCGGCCCACAAAGATTTTCCATGGCCTGCAGCTTAGGCTTGGTTCACTGTCTCTTTTGCAGAAACGGGACCATGGAATTTTGACACTTGACCTTTGAACTTTGCCCCCTGACCTTTTACCTTTGAACTTTGACCTTTGACCTTTGACCCGTGGCCTTTTTTTGAGACGTGCAAGCAACAGCACATAATATCGTTTCAGTCTAGAAAATAAGTTAAAGTGGATCTCACGCTCGCCAGCCGCCAGTGTTCTATTTCACTCTGAAGATTTTTAAATGTTAGAGCTCAAGTTGCATTAAATTTCATAGAAATGTAATCAGACCTTAAATTTCCTACATGTATTACTGTAATGTGGACCCTTGTCAGTAAATTAAACTGCCACTACCTCTCGTCTGATTTATTATCATTTATCATTTATTAATATTTTCTTACTATTATTTATTATTTAAAATTATTATTTATTATTATTTATGCATACCTTAACTAAGCATGGGCACTAAGCATAAAATCATTAACGGGTTAGCCGATATTTCGGTTAATGCACTAACCGGTTAACCCACGGTTAACCAATAATCGGTTAACCGGTCTACCTGTAACCATTCAGATTTATCTTCCAGAGATGAAACCGGGTCACCGGGTCAGTTCGGGTCACTATTTGGACCGGGTCACCGGGTCACCGGGTCAGATACCTTGACCCGGTTTTATCGCAATGCAAAATTTTAGCTTCTTTTTGATCGTCTATGGAATGAAGCTGACTGAGTTGAAACCAAAATCTAAATTTTTAACAGAGTGAATGCCACATCAAAGGTTTTACTAATTGGCTTCGGTGCTGTAATCTTTAACTTTTAAAGCAGAATTAAAAAACGTTAAGCCGCTACCTCAAACAGTAAAGCGTCCGGCTGATGAGCGGAAGTTTGGCGGTGTCATGGGGTAAATCATCCCCCCTAGAAAATCATCCGGGGGGATGAAATACCCCGGGGCAAATCATCCCCCCGGATAAAATACCCCGGGGCAAATCATCCCCCCCCGGATAAAATACCCCAAACATAAATTTCACCAGTGGAACAGTCACGGGGTAAATCATCCCCCCTAATAAATCATCCCCCTTTACAAATGTGACATAGAAATCATCCGTCTAGCTATCCCAAAGCAATTTTTGTGTATTGGATATGTTGGGCAACCGTGGGCTTGCATTTTTTGTATTTTAGTGCTTTTCCTTGTGCTTTAGTGCTTTCGAGGTTCATATTTACAGTCGTTTTCAAATAAGAATGGATTTGCCCGACGCCATTTCATCATCCGACGCGTCGGATTGCATCATGCGTCGCGTCGGATGACATCATCCGACGCGTCGGGTTTCATCACCGAGGCCGTCGGATGACATCATCCGACGGGCTAGGCTGGGCGTCGGATTGCATCATAGAGTTAGAAATTGCAGAGCTTGCTGGAAAAATGTAGGAGGGTGACTGCTCAGCGAGTTATGAAAATTTTGTATAGTTTACTTTAATATGTTGTTTAGTACGTGTTTTCGCAAAATTAAAGACAATTTTAACTACCGAATTCTAATTTTTATTAGTTAATGCAACTAAAAGAACAAAAATAGTAATTATAATTAGCCAAAAAATCCACCCCTATTTAAAACTTTACACCTGAACTTTGACAGCTAATTAATTACTAGCTGGCAAAACTCTAGGCGTCGGATTTCATAATCGAGGGCGGCGGATGACATCATCCGACGCGTCCGATTTCATCACTAATCCCGACGCCTAGGATCCATTTTCATTCGAAACCGACTGTATGTACTTTGTGCTTTAGTGCTTTAGGCCCGGTTCACACAGACGTACTTTTTACTGTTTTTTAGGCCAAAAGTAAAAATTTCCGTTCATACAGAACGTACTTTTTACTTTTGGCCTTAAGTAAAAGTAGAAACGCATTCTACTTTTCCTACTTCTTGCTTTTGCAATCTAGCCAATCAGAATGCTTTAACAGAAGCCTATTGAGCTTCATTTTTATTGGCTAGATTTGCTTTTTGACATACGAGTGCGCCAAAGCCAGCCAATTGGATGCGCCCTTCCTTTAGTAAAAAGTAATCCGGTGTGAACAGTGAACACTACTGCAGAAGTAAAAAGTATAAACTAATAAAAAGTAAAAGATAAGTCTATGTGAACCGGGCCTTAGCATTAGCACACTAGTCCTCTAGCACTTGTGCTTTCTCGGTTCATACTTCGTTGTGCTTTAGTGCTTAAGCACAATAACGTGTCCTTTCGAGGTGCTTAGGAGTTAGGACTGGGGCTGGGCACGGTTACAAAATAACTATCCGTGTACACGCTAATTATCAGTGTAACCGTTTTTACACGGATACTAAATCTTACATGGTTGCTAAACGGTTGCGCAATTATCAAACGGTGATCCACCTACGACTTGAGCCTCTAAAGCTTAGCCGGCCTTTTCATGGAGTGTCCCGTGTGGCATTAAGTGGCATCGTGTGGTGTCCCCTGGGAATGCCCCTGGGGAAACATGTTTACACGATGGGGCATGAACGCGCGGGAATTTAAATTTTATAAAAAAATTTTCATAAAAATTATTTAAATTTTGTATCTTAATTAGGCAGAATTCATGAGCTATGTATGTACTCTTATAAGCCGTGACAGACTAACCAAATGTTAGAGAATTTACTCGAGCGATTTGGTTTAAGCTCTAAAATTGTCCTAAGCAAAAGTCACGTAATCAACCATGCTTACTTTAATGGCTGTCGCATGTGGTTCTGCATGGAAAAACGCACGGCGAGCGATTCTACTTTTCCCCACGTGGGGCGCCCCATGAGGTGTCACACGATGCCACAGGGTGCCACATGATGCCCCATGTTATGAAACTGATCTTCAAAATGTTTTTCAGGAATCGCATATCTTTGCATTTATTTTTTTAATCCTACTGAGTACTGTCACACAACAATAGATTTGAGAATTCGGGATCGGGACAAGCCCCCTTCCTTGCTGCTGAAAACAATGTGCCCAAAAGCTCAAAATTTGCCCAAATCGGTGTAAAATACTTCCCAGTATTTTAGTTTTGATTATTTCTGATTTTTAGGCAAAAATTTGAAAATTTTGTGTTGTTAGTCCAACTCCCCAAAACGGCGGTTAGAAAAATTCGGGACAAGACAAGCCCTCCTACCCCATTTAGCCCTGCCTACCCTTGTTAATTGCGACACCAGCAGTCAACTTTGTGTGCATCTGATAGAGCGAATTTTGTTCTTTAGTACTAACTAGCCTTCAAAGAGTCAAGCCCACGGTTGCCCAACATATCCAATACAAAAAATATTGGGATGGCTAGACAGATGATTCCTTTGTCAAAATTGTAAGGGGGGATGATTTGTTAGGGGGGATGATTTGCCCCGTGACTGTTCCACTGGTTAAAGTTCTGTTTGGGGTATTTTATCCGGGGGGATGATTTGCCCTAGGGTATTTTATCCGGGGGGATGATTTGCCCCGGGGTATTTCATCCCCCCGGATGATTTTCTAAAGGGCATGATTTACCCCGTGACAGCGGTACAAGTCCACGCTGATATGTACCTAGCAGTTCTTTTGTTTACCGTGTGCAGTCAAATTCGGACACAACTAGACTCCTAACTCTTGTATGTAATCGAGGTATTCCATCATTATGCAACACAGGAAATTTTATCTGCCCGAAATAGCGTGGAGAATTGAGAAAATTATGATTATAGTACTATGGGAACCCATAAAAAGACAAATCGGGGGCAAGCCCACAGAATTATCTTATACAATAATAGATATATGTTAAGAACATTATTCTGTGTTAGTTAATTTCATAAAAATTAACACAGAGGTTCAGTGAGTCTATATTTAGAAACGAGCAAACACTAGCTTAAGCTTCGCATTAGACCGGGTGACCGGGTCACCGGGTCAGGGGGTCTACAGGGTCACCGGGTCAGCAGAAAGTGACCCGGTTTCATCTCTGTTATCTACAGTTAACTTAATGGTTATAGGCTATGCGGTGGTCATTTATACGCGTAGAGGCAAGTTTAGTACGAGCAAACTGATGACTTTAAGACATGAATAAAACGTGGCTCTGTGTGGTGAAACAACACATGGTCAAAATTAGACGTTAATCCCTTTTGGATCGGTTATTTGATTAACTAATTATTTCGGTTAACCGGTTAACGGATCGGTTTCGGTTAACCGTTCGGTTAGTTTTATTAACCGGTTAACCGAAAATTTACCGTCGGTTAACCGATAACCGTGCTCATGCCTAAGTACTTAAATAGTTGAATTTGTGCGAAGTTGCAGCTTGTAGGCAGAAATAACTTTAATGTTTCTGCTAAATTTTCTCAGTAACTGATGAAAATTTCTTTTTTATTGCAGCCCTGTGTACACGACGACAAAGCACATAAGAAGAGTCTAAGTCAAGTCTAGGCTAAATACATAAGTCGAAGTCCTAAATTTACTTTAAGTCCTAAAATAGCTTAGTCAAATTTATTTTTTACTTAGTTCACTTAACACGTTTCGTTTTGTGTAACACCGGTGACTCGAAACGATAAAAACACATTTTATGTTTCCTTTTATGAGGCTATAAAGAAAATTTCGCGCAGTTTAGAACCAACATTATCCCAACCCGATTCAGCCTTGCTTGCAGAAGGTGCCGCTCTCTATGTCCTCTGCCCAGGTATAGGGCTGTAAATTATAGCCCTTCTCTTAGAGGTATTCTTTTTGTATCAAAATAAAGACATTTACCTCAGACACTTTTAGAGAGCAATGTGTATCTTTTCTTGCTTTTAAAAACTATTTTGATATCATGCTTCGTCATTTTTTATTTTTCTAATATACCTACGTTGTTTTCTACCTGATTTTTTTAAAAATTAGTGCTATTTTTCTGGTTGTTTTGTTTTGTTAAAAATCAAGCAGGTTGTTAAAGATTTTTTAATTGTGAAGTATCATTAGGTTTCCACGAAACAATAACCTACACACTCGTCAGGAGTCAGGACCAGTGTTGCAATTACCGGTTTTGGTTTAGGTATTTTAACTATATAGTTATAATACCGACCAAAATTACTTGCTGCAGATTCGGAGGCAAAGCGGAGTAGAAAAATGGAGTCACTTGAGTCCGGAGTCAAACTTTAGTTAACTGGAACATGACTCCGAAATCAAGTGACTCTGACTCCGCTTTGACTCCTGAGCCTGTAGTAACTAATTTTGGTTGGTACTGTAGCAGCATAGTAAGTACGTATAATTTTCACTTAAATTTTATATACAAATCACCTGTGTTAGTACTTTAGTATCTGTTTTGCTATTTGTTATAATGGCTGTTGCTTTCTTGTTGACTATTTTATATAACATTTTCACATTTTTCAGCATGGATTCTGATTCGTTATCACTGTGCCCAAACTTCACTCAATTTGATCAAGGATGCAACGAAACTATTTCACTATGGGTACGTTGTTTCAACCAAAAGGGGCATAGTCAAAACACAGAAGGAAAGGCACACCCACATAAGTAGCTATGCACTTATGTATGTATTTTCAATTCTGTTCTGTTCTATATATATGTCTATGACTTTTCAGAGGCGTTCAGTGGACTAAACAAGTTTATATGATATACAATTCGGTTTGTAAATTTTCTGACTAGAGTTTTAGTGCTCTGTAGTCAAATGTATGTAGGCAAGTAGGCAACTGTGCACGTTATTATTGGAATATCCATTGCTAAACTTCCTTCTAAAATTAGTCCTGTCCGCTTAAAGCCCGGTTCATACTTGTCCTTTTTTGAAATTTCAGCTGCGCTAAAACCATGGTTTAAGAAAATCTACGAAATTTGTAGGGAATCAAGCGATACTTCGTTACGAAATTACCTATGTATGTGCAAATCAAATACAAACGTACCTACGTAAATTTATGGTTTAGTAAAACCACCTTTTTGAAATCCACCCAAAAAGTTTTGTGCACAGCTGCACAAGCGGGAGGTGCTACAAATAATTGTTATCGCAAATTGCGTATGAATTGATGAACGATGTCATGAGTTGTTGGCAAAATAAATTTTAATCTAATCCGTTTAATCCATTTTAGGAAATGGCTCCAAGTGCGTATGCAAAAACGTAGGCAGTATTCAGTCAACTTTGCACAGCAAATGATCAAAGTTTGTCCTTGACCCTGGCCCTAAGTCCTCAAGGACAAGTGTGAACCGGGCTTAATCTGGCAAAGGAATGAGCCCTAGGTGTCTGGTGCCAGGAAGAGCACATCACGCCAGGAGCAAGCAAGCTGAGCCACCCTCGCCGTATAGAATTGTGAGCGTGATCTAGCCTCCCTCCGACACACGACAACTCCTCATTAAGTTTCCTCAAAAAAACTTTACTTGATTTATCACTCCGCTAAATTATATCAGATCCCGGCACCTCTGAGGCCTGAGCTACATACAACAGGCTTGCCTAGCTTACCTATAATTTTGCCGTTTTCTGAAGATGTATAGATGAATACAAAAGTTTTGGTTCAATAGGCTTAGTTAGTTTTTCATATAACATACATAACAAGTTTTTTTCTGTGTTTTAGTGGTAAAATTTTTACGTTATGTAGGTACTATATTGCGTTGTCAATTTGTGATATATTTCTGAACTTTTTAAACCTTCATAATATACTAATTTCTGATTATAATTAATGTAAATAGTGACAATTTTTCTAACACAATAGTTATAGTACCTAACAGCTTGATACCATACTTTTCCTTTTCCCCACTCTTGCATCCTAAAGCACTTGCCTTGTGCAAGAATGATAAGGTAGTGCAAATCTAACAATCTATCTACTAACAAATATTTTAGAGTCAAAAATATATAAAGTTTTTACTTTCCATGCCCGAAATCATTCAAAGTTGGATCAGCTTTTCAGTGAGACTATTTACAATTATTAGTCATATTTAATGTCCTAAAATGCTAAACTACATTAAGTTCGGGAAAATCAGTTGATTTTGCATAATTTAGCATTTTGATAAATAATTTATTTGAAAAAATAGGAATTCAGGTTATGGGTGGATAAGTTACCAAGTATATACAGTGTATTACCGTATTTAATTGCTGTTAACCCTATGCCATACATGGCTGCGGATACCCTAAACCATCAGGTAGGCTAATTTAAAACCAACAGTGGATAAGCAAATACCCAGATACCCTTAGTAGTATAGGGCCGCCATTTCGCCCCCGGTTGGGTACGGGTTACCGGCCCAGAATTCTGGGCCGGCCCAGAATTGGGGACGCTCGGGCTTAATCCGGCCCAGAACTGGGTGCGGAAGGGCTTAATCCGGCCCTCCATGGGGTACCGGGTAGGATATCCGTCTTAATCCGGCCCTCCATGGGGTACCGGATAAGATATCCCGCTTAATCCGGCCCTCCAATAGGGTACCGGATAGGATATCCGTCTTAATCCTACCCTCCAATAGGGTGCCGGATAAGATATCCCGCTTAATCCGGCCCTCAAATAGGGTACCGGATTAGATATCCCACTTAATCCGGCCCTCCATAGGGTACCGGATTAGATATCCCACTTAATCCGGCCGTCCAATAGGGTACCGGATAAGATATCCCGCTTAATCCGACCCTCCAGTTCGGTAACCCTGTAGATTTCGTCCCGACTGGTACTTCATGTAATAATATGTTATGTCTTGTTTGCTTACGCATTTTTCGTTCAGTATAGTGTACATACTTTGTTTTTGAATATTGCACCACGCAGTTATTATAAACCATACCAATTTATATGCCCAGTTGTACTTTGCCTTACTTTTTACGTACTATAAATATTATAATAACGTATTGATGAAGTGTAATGCTTCAAAAATGTATAAATTGCCATCTAGTGTGTATATAAACCAGGCTAAAAATTGTTAATTACTGAAGTACCATCAAGCAAATTGTAATTTTACATTAACTAACATACGGACGCTTATATCTTTGGCTAAACAATACGTAGCGCACCCAAACTTGGTGTGTATGTAGTAGGTACTTACCTGTAAATGTTATATCTCAACCAACCCCATTTGACCACTGGTCACCTTGGAACCGTAACTAACTAACATACGGCTCCAATAGGGTACCGGATAAGATATCCCGCTTAATCCTGCCCCCCAATAGGGTACCGGATCAGATATCTCTGTTAATCCTGCACTCCAATAGGGTACGGCCGAGATTACTCTGCTTGTCAGACCATTCGTTTCAGTACCCAATTTAAAGAACTACAAAGAACTCAAAGAACAAACTACAAAACTACAACTACAAAGTCACTGCCATAGGCCATTTTTGAGGCTCTGTAACTCGACAATGTGATCAGGTACCGAAAAGTTGTTGAACATTCAGAGAGAACTTTTTGCAGGCTTTTACGTCGTGATGTGTTTAATATATTTTTAGCAACTGTGGATTCTCCGCCAAATGGAGTGCCATTCATGATTTCGGACAAATTTTATAAATCATTGTCAGATACCATTTTCGAGGTTCTTTAACTCATCAATGTGACCAGATACAGACAAGTTGTTGAACATTCAGAGAGAACTTTTTACAGGCTTTCAGGCGCTGTATACAGTACATTTTTAACAACTGCCGATTCCCCGCCAAATGGAGTGCCAATCTCCGTTTTGAACAAAGTCTAAAAAAGTTGATTTTTCTCAAGTTTGAAAATTCATATCCGGACACGTAGTAACACGTATTAGCTGTACCTGGCATTGTTGGTAGACTACCTACCAACGTTTAGGAATATGCATTTACCTACGTCGTATCTACGTTCAACTTCTTAGAAAATGAGGGCCATTTGGTGAGGGTAAGGGGGACTTTTCAAAAAACGTCAGATTTCAAACTCTTATTTTAGCGGTTATAGTGAAGCTAAACCTTGAAAATTTGGTACGGTGAAAGGCTAACGTATGAAGCTTAAAATATATAACGATGGAGGTCACTGACCACTGGTCAGCGATTTCGCAAATTTTTTAGTCAGTGGAGACAAAAGTGTCATATCTCAAACTAGGGATATTGGATTGCAACGAAATTTCACACGTGCAATGACCAAATATAGGTCTATACACCATGTGGTATCTGTGTGATTTTATTTAAGAAACACTAATTTGTGATCCATAAAACTTTGGCTTCCTTGGGGTGCAAAGATATCAATTTTGGCTTGAACCAGTAAGATGAAATGCAGCGTGGATAAAGATAAATATGTTGGCAAGGCACTTGCAAAATTTGAAACTAATCGGCTATTCACGCTCAAAGTGAAATTTTAGCAAACCCAGGACCATTTTATATGTCTGAAAGTTGTCTTATCAGTGTTTGCTTGTGTCAGTCACACATGGGAGACAATGTGACGTACTTGCTCCATGATTTTATACAATGATTATATAGTTGCAATTTTGTAAAATAGCAATGACTAATGAATAAGGTTTTGCTGTCGACACTCTGCAGCTTAGGCTGCTACATTTCAACCGCTGACATTAAGCAACTTTTATTTCACACTACTCGGTACAACATGGTACTTTGTGATTAAGTAGAAGGTAACTGACACTAAGTAAACAAGATTGTTTACATAAGCATTAGTCATATGGCTTCTAGGTTTTATTGGAAATCACGTGACTGCCTAAGTTGAATTTGATTGGCTAATAAAAATGATTGCGCAATAGCTCTTTACCTAGGTTGAATTTGATTGGCTAGTAAAAATGATTGCGCAATAGCTCTTTACCTAGGTTGAATTTGATTGGCTAATAGAAAAGATTGCACAGTAGCGGGGCAGATTACAAGTAAACTATTAGTAGCTTTCGGATATTTTGTAGACGTTTCGTCACTACCAAATGACTCATCAGACGGTTTACGGCTACCGTTACACCTTTTATTTTATTGCACAAATTTATATTACATTAAAACACAAAAAGCATAATCATTAATGCAAACAATTATGAATGCAGTTAAGCATACATTCAGGGAATGTCCACTGTTTAATAACAGAGGGTCCAAGCCAGTACAGTACACGTATAGTTCTTTTCGCGCAATAATCAGATTTCAGCTCTGCTTTAATATCAGTCATTGCTTCTTGCATCGTAACAAGTTGTTTTCCAGATTCCTTGACCGCTTCTCCAGCAAAGTCAAAAACTTTGTATGTGTAACAGTTCGTCGGGGTGACATCATCCGTAATCAGTCGTAATAATTCAGTTTGATTCGTCAATTCAAGACATTTGCAGAATCCGTCAAACGCTTCTAAGCCCTGCCGTTGAATTATTTGAAGAATTTCTTGATTAGCCTCGTAAGGAATCATCCACCGCAATTTTTGTCCTTGATACTGTCTGAGGATATTAAATTCTAGTAACAGCGGGATTATTTGTTCCAATTTAAGTTCAGACGCAAACCTGCACAGATGGGACATCAAACGAACGTTGCGACTATACTCCATGACTGATAGCATACAGACTAATAGTTAGTTTAATGTCGAAGCTATTTAAAGACACTTTTGTTTACCTAACGACAGTGAAACCAGATTATTCTAAATTTAACTAGTTTTTTCTGGATAATAATACCGGTTTCATACGTGGTACAATAGTGAAATATATTGCACTAAAAACAGCCCTTTGAGTTCTTTCATCCGCGGCTTGGGACGCGGCATCGGCCCATTACTGTTTTTTTTTAATTTTATTTTTATTTTGTTTATGTATATATTTTTCGTATATTTTCGAAAAAGCCAGACTATTTACATTGAAAAGATTGAAAGATTAAAATTTATGTTCACCAAGTTATACACTATGTACATTCGCTCAACTGAGAACGAATTTGCATTAGACATTGCCCGAGAACATTCTTTCCCCTCCAATTTTCTCTCTCCTCAACACCTGATTCGTCAATTGCCATCCCAATACCAAAAAATGAATCAAATTTTGAAGCCTCCGCAATTTCAGCTATTCCGGTATCAAGTAAAGCGTTGCGAGCATCCCTATTTTGCTGAAACTTTTCCCGCAAGCCTGTCATCATCACTTCAGGTGCGACTTTACGCCAGGCAGTTTTGTCAAAGCCGGGTATTTGCTTCGCCAGCTGCTTGCACTGTCTGGGAGACCAACACCGAATGATTTGATGGTACAGGTCTCGTGCGCCAAAAAATGAAGCCTTTTCAGCTTGATAGCACTGCTCAACCGTTTGGTACATGATACCGTTTAGCGCGAAGGGTGTTCTGTGAAAATTTGAAAACACTGAGTAACCAGAGTAAAATAAAAACAGAGGTGTGCCAGAGCTAGTGTTAGGAACCGACCGCTCGTGACAAGCCATGATGACAGACTGACGAATCTTTTGTTCTTCTTTCTTTTATACTACTCTGCGAGGGTCACGTGATTAAGTTAACCAATCAGATTTTGTTGCTTTTTTTGTTCTGGTTGGTGTAACGACCCGTGCGATTGCCGACTTTGGTACGCCCACGTCAGAAAGTATTCTTGCAAATTTTGGTGCATCTAGAGGACGTGGTATTTTCACGTGTTCAGGGGAAACAAAATATTTAATCAAATCAAGTATGTGTGAGCCACGCTCACCACTTGGTTCATACAAAATACGCTGTTGAGGGTCCAATTTAATTTGCCCCTCTAAGTAGTGTAACAGTACCCTAGCTTTGTTTCTGTATGTTTTGGGTAATAGGTCTGCAATATCCTGCAATGTTTGTTGCCTCTGTTGACTAGTCTGTACAAGTGTATAGTCAGGTGGACCACTCTGTATGGTAGCAGACGAATGTTGTTGTTGTTGCTGCATTAATTGTTTATACACACTTTCAGGTATTACAATCATTCGCTCAGCCATTAAGCAAACGTTTTTAAAATTTTAAGTGCTGGTTCTAAAATGCTACTGAGCACGTTCAAATTACGTTTGAGTAATCGAAGTTTGGTTGCTTCGCCAACCTTTTTACTAGCAAGTGTCTCAATCAATTTTTTGTGTCTACGAAATTTGTTCCTTTGCTGCGGGGTAAGAGGAATAGATCCTTTCATCAAGTTTATAGCAATTTCGGTAATTGCTTTTACCAAGTCCCTGCCAGTTGCCCTAAGTATTGCCGACACGACTTTAGCAGGTGATTTTGCCAAGACCTGCAGTAAGTAAACATTACGACGTAGTGTGGAAGACATTTTGCAGTCTATTTATTAACGCGGTACGTAAATATACAATTGCTCAGAAGGGAATATTCCTTCCTTTATTCTAAATCGAGAATCTGTCGCTGGTTTCAAATCAAGAAACAGGTATCCAAATGGTTTTTGAGTTGCTTGCGCGAAAGCGGAAGATAAATATTTTGGTTTATCTGGGAACATTTGTTGTCCTAGCCTACTTATTAACTGAGCGTCCCTAGGATTAGGGAAGAGCACCATATAGTGAGCGTTTCGCGTAATTGTTCGTAGGTACTTTGAATTGTGATACAAGTTTTGTAATAATAATATTACTGAGCAGTTTGCATGACGACACTTTGTAAAAAGCGCCGGTAGACGTTTATCATTTTCCAAATCTAGCATTAAATCATCCAATACTATTAGAGTGCTATCACCTGTCTTAACAGTATCCATCAAGTTATCTGGTACCCCTTGAACTAGTTCCACATTGTTTTGCGCTAATAAATCTTTGTACGCCTCTTGGAACATTGAGTACAAATACAAAACCCTTTCAAAGTTTTTACCATGTAAACCTTCTTGATTTTTTATCAAGTTTGCAACAAAAACAGTTTTCCCGCAACCAGTTACACCAGAGATTACCATAGTATAAGGTGCCTGTAATAACGCCATTGTTATATAAAAATTACACATATTCTACTTATAAACTAATCTAGCCATTGTATATTTCTGTTATTGTCTAGTCTTAAAACACTTTCAAACTCTCCTATAGCAAAAATTGTTATCGGTACTCCTAAAGGTTCATCATAATCTAACTGGAGTCGAAGACTTCCATATTGTGTTGGATTGCGATACTCGCAACCACAGCCAAAATCTTTAGTGCAGTCAAACACGAGAACGCTATAGCCCTTACTAAACTCCTCAAAACTAATATCCAAGTCAGGATTTTCCCGTGTTACTGCTTCCAATCCATATTGGTATAGGGTTAGCCCTAGGTGATCATCACGATCAAATTTTAGTCCATTTGCTACAGGTAAAGAAACATCATTTAAGTACATATTGATACTGTGTAAGTCAAAAAATAGGAAATTTAATGGGTTAGCAAATATAACTGAATTGTATGCCGTAGACTGAATAGCAAAAACGTAAATCCTGGTAGGTAAGGTGCCAGTAAATGGTGACCATTGATTGTTTTGATCACCCTGACTAAAACTTTTTGCTTTACCATATAATCGAGTTACTGGATAATGGAAACCCTCAGTACCTAGTATACGCTCATAAGCGCCTAGTGCAGTAGATGTCAGCTTCATCCTTGGTGCGTAAAGTTTTGCATCAATTATTCGTATTTTATACGAAAGCTTTTGAATATTGTCAAAAAGTCCAAAAGATGATTGTGTCCGATAAAGTCTAACTAAAACTTCTGTTTGACTCGGTATATACTTTCCAAATTTTTGAATATCGCTAAGCAACGGGACGCAAAATTCTGCTTGACGAGAATTTTTAATACGTTGTCGCCGCTTATCCATTGCTTCGTTAAAAATTGTAGGACCTTCTGTGTCGGGACTATAATACATATCCAAATATCCAGAGGATCTTTTTCCCAGTGAACCGTTTTCAAGCCAAATGAGCTTGCTGGGTAGAACAAAAGATATCTTAAATATGCCATCCATGGATAAAATGCTTGATCAATTGTAATTTTTTGATCATTTAGCTGAATTTCACAGTTTGAAAACAAGGTATAGTCAAAAAGATTACATGTAGTAACCATGTCATCATCTTGAAGAACCGATCCATCCGCTTTTAGAACTTGAAACTTGACATAAATTTTCGCCGAGTTTAAGTCTAAATATGTATCAGATTTGTCAATTCTAAAATCCAATGCCGTTTGATCATCCCTGGGTAGAGTAGTAACGCACTGAAACTCCTGAATTTGTGTACCATCTACAACCATTTGTGTCTCAAGATATGTATTAAAACTAAAACCTTCAACACTGCAAGGTTTACTTGCGAGATCGATTTTTCCTGGTGCCATTTTTACGCCGTATTTTGCGCACCATTTTAGCCTTCTTATTAGTTCTTCGACGCCTTACTGCACGTTTTCGACCACCAGTACCTTTTGTAACGTGTGGGTATGGGAACTTTGCACGGGTAACTTTATGTGCTGCCATTGTTATTGAAACAGTGGTGGTTGCTCTTCTTTTTGAATACTAGTTGAATCACAACTGATCCTTCAGACACTGGTTGTAACTTCTCGTTCAATATTTCAAAAGATAAACTGCTAAGATTAGTTTGAGACAATTCTGTCTGAATTACGTTTTCAATGACCTGAGCTGTAGAAACGTGTATAAGCGGTAAAGTTGTATTGTTAAAAATTTGAGGTTTCACAAAATCAGCTGTAACAAATAAAACTTTGTTTGAAAAACCTGACAATCTCGAAAAGTTAACTACTCCAACTGTGTGCTCAGCAACGTTGAGCAGGTACGGTAAACTTATTGCATTAGTTTCTTCTAAATTAAGAAAGACAGTAACGTAAAATAAATCCATTTTGTCTTACAATGCTGTAGTTCTTCTTATTAACTCTTGCAATGCTTCAAAATTTACGCGTAGTTGGGTTTCGGTTTTACTTCCAGTGATAATTATTTTTCCGGTGTGAAATACTATAGCCGTAACGCTACGTTTCATATAAACACGTAATCCGTGGTAGTCAGGTTCAAACAAAATCCTATATTTTTCTTTTATTACATTAACTACATTCTGAAAATTGTTAATTGAAACTGAACCTGTTCCAACGACATTATGAACGACAGGTTTTATTGTAGTATGAGTGTTAAAACCTAAACTACGAAGAGTTTGACAACAGTATTTGACCGTTTCATGCAAGATTGTTTCTGTATTAGCGCCCACAATGGACGCTTTTCCATTATGAAATAGAATGCAAGTTGCACCTTCTTCACGCCGCCAAATTAATCCACGAAATTTTTTAGGATGAAATTCTGTTTTTGAAACAAAACCATAAACAATGTTCAAGTCAATTGCACAACCAAAATTAACTGTAGCAACAATATTTGTCACGTGACAATCCATGACTGAATACATTTTAATTATGCACGTGTTTTTATACTATTCAAGTTGCACAATATTTGATTCTGGTTCCCAGCTATTTGCCGTTGACGGGTAACCCAACCATTTTACAAGATATTCATTTTTACCACTGCGCTTTCTGGTTGCCAAAATTTTCTCAACTTTGTAAATATCATCTTTTTTTAAAACTTTTTGTAATTCTTGCTCATAAAAACTGCCAATAATCACTTCACCTGAACTATCCGCAACTCTATACATTGGGTACTTTCTCGGTATCTGTTCAACTATTGTAAATATTTCTTCTGTCCAGTTTGGGTGATACCCTTTACCAAAAACACCTTTCTCTTTTTGAATGCGTACTTTATCACCTACAATAAATTTGAATTTAACAGGAAGCTTATCATATGTTTGTGGGTACAAAGTTTTTCTTACGTCAGCTTCATTCACTTTTGTCACATTAGCTGGTGCTGTGCCAATACTACGGTGTTTGGAATTATTATATGTATTAACAAGTTCATCTATAATATCTACGTATCGCCAACTGTTTTTATATGTAAGCTTTCTATATAGTTTTGACTTGAGGGTGCGTATAAGTCGCTCTGCCATACTAGCCTTAGTTTGAGGATTCTGTGACGTATAAAAATTGATATCGTATTCACGCATAAGTTTTTTCACGCTTTCATTTACAAATTCACCACCCTTGTCAGTCATTAAATTGCTTGGTTTCCTAGGTGCCGCCTTGTCGAGTATTAGGTGTAGTGCTTCTGCTATAGTCGCTGCTTTTTTGTCTTTTACTGGTTTTACCCAAGCAAACTTTGAAAACCCGTCTATTACAACTAGAAGATACTTGTAGCCATCATTCCAACGAGACAGTGACGTCATGTCTGCTAGATCTGCTTGCCACAAGTCATCTATCCTAAGATTTTTTACGCTTTCATTTACAAA
>JASANF010001820.1:0-13363 GCA_030248245.1 Trissonchulus sp. WLG1_4 | reverse complement strand
ACAGAAGTTGTTATGAATGCAATCAGAGAAAAAACAGAAGTGCGTCTGCTGAGGTACAAAAAAGTATACAGCGAGCATCTGTGTTGGTAATTATACTTTCGTAGTAAGATGTTAAACATACATATATCTAATAATTGAAATCTATAAGTTAATTAAAGAATTATGTTAACTAGAGAAAGCTTCAATAATTGGCAAAATAATTGATCAAAAACAGTAATTTTTGATTAAAAAAAATGCGACCGGAAACCCGGGCTCGAACCAGGGACATTTAGATCTTTAGTCTAACGCCTCTTCCAACTGAGCTATTTCGGCTACTAGAAACGTTAGATAAAAATCGTTTACAACAGTCTATTCTTAATAAAAGTTGAGTGCTCCATTAGATGTTTTTCGTCCAGTCTTAAGGTTAACATATGTATATTAAAACTTTTATTTTCTTGTAACAAATATTTTCTCTGAATTTTGTTTGCGTTTAATTTCACATTGTCTATTCAGTAATAATAATAATTGATCACACAAATCTTCAAATTGTCAGGATAAAATCTAAGATGTTTTATTGGTAACAATAAACTTACTTCAATTTCAACACCTTTGCGAGCTGGCGTTGGCTTAGACGGTAGCGCGTTCGCGTTCAAATCTGATGATAGGGGGTTTCGATTCCGTCCCTTTTACCTTTTTTTGCGTTCCATAATCTCAAATGGTATTACAAGTAAAGTAGATGTGTGTTCACTAGCCCTTGTAGTTTAACACTGAATCCAACCTAACTAACGTAGGAAAACTGCAAAACTGAATGTGACACACGCACTGTTAGACTGAAGCACAGGTTACACAAACCAACTGACAAAAGATGAACACAAGTTCAGTGTTATTGTCCAGAATCAAAATTAAAGACCTGTTGTGCTGTGGCACAACAGGAAAAAGTATGAAATTCATACCAATATCTATCCCGCGCGTCCGTAAATTTAAACCTAAACCTGGTCCGGAACAGGAATAAGAATGAGAATAAAAACAGCACTTAGTCCCGTTTTATTTAGATTTTATTCCTATTCTTTATTTGGTGCAACACTCGCTAATCTGATTTTATTCTTATTTTCATCTTGGTACAACTTATTTGGTGCAACGGAAAATGGGTTTGTTCCGATTTTATTCTGGAATAGTCTATTCTTATGCTAAAACTTATTTGGTGCAATCGGCGGATAGTTAGTTAGTGTGGCTCAAAGCACACATCTTGAAATTTTAGTAGCCTGCACACTACCGTTATTTTAATAATTAATATTAATATTAAAAGTCAGTATTTAAAATTTTTTATTTTTAAATAAATCTAAATTTAATTTTATTAATATTAAATTAAAAATAATTTGATAATTTTATTTATATTAATATTAAATTAAAAATATTTCAGGAGTTGTATTTATAATAATATTAAATTAAAAATAAATTGTAAATTGAGAATTTTATTTATATTAATATTAAATTAAAAATATTTTAACAAGTGTATTTATATTAATATTAATATTAAAAAGAAATTCCAATATTAAAATAACGGTACTGCACACTCCACTACTTAGCCATAATTTCCTCAAAACTTCAGGTTTTTGCTGATCTCAATTTTGCATTTTTTGCTTCACCGCCTCTTCCATGAGTAAATGTCAATATGGCTTCACTATGAAAATATGGCCTCATATGCCGCCGATTGCACCAAATAAATTTAAGAATAACAATAGGCTGTTCCGGAATAAAAACGGAAATAACCCATTTTCTGTTGCACCAAATAAGTTTAAGAATAAGATTAGAATAAGAATAAAATCAGATTAGCGAGCATTGCGCCAAATAAGAATAGGAATAAAATCGGACTAAAATGGGACTAAGTGCTGTTTTAATTCCCATTCTTATTCCTGTCCCGGAACAGGTTTAAGTTTGAATTTACGGGAACGCGCAGGATAAATTCGAATTTAAATTTTCCAGACTTTCTATACAAAATACTGAATTGTTGTTATGGCTGATTATATACATCTCGCAAATGTAATCTATAAATGTATTCCGAAATGGCGAAGCGATGCAAATTCTGCATGCCTCAGAGGAGACTCTAGGGTATTGTAGACCCTTTTTGTGGCAGGGGGGTACCTAGCTAAGCCTAGACTTACGCAGCAAATATACTAAAATACAGGTCTAGCGGTTATATGTTTATTATATGCCCACACACACACACACGGGTAACAGTGAACACGCACACACAAACTGACCTGTGATATGTTGGAGCTAGACCCCAAGGTCACCTCCTGTCACTAACTAAGCGATCAATTTTGTGATCATGGTATTGTGCCAACTGTTTAAATCACTTTGTAGGCCCACCTGGCCAACCGTCCCTTTTTCCGAGCTTCCTTCCTGGAAATCTAAAGCCTTCCTTTCTAGTACCTACAACTTTTCCTTCCTAACCAACCTAACCGACCTTCTGGCAAAAGACTGCCAAATTTCTAAAGTCTCGACGGCTTTTTTAGCCTCAAAAAGTTATGTGATGAGACAACGAATTGTTGAGCGACTGGCTTAATTGCGCAATATGAAAGCAATCTCATGCCAAATGAAATAATTTTATCGTTTTTCAGGACACATCCTAAAAGTTTCATTAACTTAAAAACTAATTTATTAACTTATTACTTTGTAATTAACTTATAATCAACTTATTATAATAGATTCAGTTCGGTATATTGCTGAATAATGCTTAAATCATAAGTTAGCTTGTGACTTTGTCACACTTTTGTTATCCTTCAACTCGATGTGGAATTTCGCTGACCATCAAATCAAATACACGGTGCTAAATCGAGTTATGACATCACGAAGTTCTTCGAAAATTTAAAGCTTCTGCGTTGGGATTTTCACATCGTTGAAGGATAAACAAAAGTGTGACAAAGTCACAAGCTAACTTATGATTTAAGCATTATTCAGCAATATACGAACTGAATCTATTATAATAAGTTGATTATAAGTTAATTACAAAGTAATTAATAAGTTAATAAATTAGTTTTTAAGTTAATGAAACTTTTACATGCGTATTGAAAACGATAAAGTTATTTCATTTGGCATGATTGCTTCATATTGCGCAATCAAGCCAGTCACTCAAACAATTGGTTGCTTACTCATCACGTGACTTTTTGAGGCTATAAAAGCCGCTGCAACATTACAAATTTGGCAGTCTGCCCAGGAAGGTCGGCTAAGTAGGTTGGTTAGGAAGGAAGGCTCTAGGTACTAGGAAGGAAGGCTTTAGGATTTAGGAAGGAAAGCTAGGAAAGGACAGTTGGCCAGTTGGGCCTGCAAGGTGATTTGAACGGTTGGCGATCAGTGATCACAATTCACTGATTAGCTTAGTTAGTGACAAGAGGTGACCAATTAGCTCTAGCTGCAAGGACCAGTCGCGGGTCAGTTTGTGTGTGCGTGTTCACTGTTACCTGTGTGTGCTGTGTGGGCATATAATAAACATATAACCGCTAGACCTGTGTTTAGTCCTGTTGCCTGCGTAAGTCTAGGCTTAGTTAGGTACCCCCCCTGCCACAAAAAGGTCTACAATACCCAAAAATTTTCTCTGAGGCATGCAGAATTTGCATCGCTTCGCCCATTTCGAACATATTTAGAGTACATTTGCGGGATGTATATAATCAGCCAAAACAACAATTCAGTATTTTGTATAGAAAAGTATGAAATTCATACCAATATCTATCCCGCGCGTCCGTAAATTCAAACTTAAACCTGTTCCGGGACAGGAATAAGAATGGGAATTAAAACAGCACTTAGTCCCATTTTAGTCCGATTTTATTCCTATTCTTATTTGGCGCAACGCTCGCTAATCTGATTTTATTCTTATTCTAATCTTATTCTTAAACTTATTTGGTGCAACAGAAAATGGGTTATTTCCGTTTTTATTCCGGAACAGCCTATTGTTATTCTTAAATTTATTTGGTGCAATCGGCGGCATATGAGGCCATATTTTCATAGTGAAGCCATATTGACATTTACTCATGGAAGAGGCGGTGAAGCAAAAAATGCAAAATTGAGATCAGCAAAAACCTGAAGTTTTGAGGAAATTATGGCTAAGTAGTGGAGTGTGCAGTACCGTTATTTTAATATTGGAATTTCTTTTTAATATTAATATTAATATAAATACACTTGTTAAAATATTTTTAATTTAATATTAATATAAATAAAATTCTCAATTTACAATTTATTTTTAATTTAATATTATTATAAATACAACTCCTGAAATATTTTTAATTTAATATTAAATATAAAATAAAATTATCAAATTATTTTTAATTTAATATTAAATAAAATTAAATTTAGATTTATTTAAAAATAAAAAATTTTAAATACTGACTTTTAATATTAATATTAATTATTAAAATAACGGTAGTGTGCAGGCTACTAAAATTTCAAGATGTGTGCTTTGAGCCACACTAACTAACTATCCGCCGATTGCACCAAATAAGTTTTAGCATAAGAATAGACTATTCCAGAATAAAATCGGAACAAACCCATTTTCCGTTGCACCAAATAAGTTGTACCAAGATGAAAATAAGAATAAAATCAGATTAGCGAGTGTTGCACCAAATAAGAATAGGAATAAAATCTAAATAAAACGGGACTAAGTGCTGTTTTTATTCTCATTCTTATTCCTGTTCCGGACCAGGTTTAGGTTTAAATTTACGGACGCGCGGGATAGATATTGGTATGAATTTCATACTTTTTTCCTGTTGTGCCACAGCACAACAGGTCTTTAATTTTGATTCTGGACAATAACACTGAACTTGTGTTCATCTTTTGTCAGTTGGTTTGTGTAACCTGTGCTTCAGTCTAACAGTGCGTGTGTCACATTAGTTTTGCAGTTTTCCTACGTTAGTTAGGTTGGATTCAGTGTTAAACTACAAGGGCTAGTGAACACACATCTACTTTACTTGTAATACCATTTGAGATTATGGAACGCAAAAAAAGGTAAAAGGACGGAATCGAACCCCCTATCATCAGATTTGAACGCGAACGCGCTACCGTCTAAGCCAACCAGCTCGCAAAGGTGTTGAAATTGAAGTAAGTTTATTGTTACCAATAAAACATCTTAGATTTTATCCTGACAATTTGAAGATTTGTGTGATCAATTATTATTATTACTGAATAGACAATGTGAAATTAAACGCAAACAAAATTCAAGAAATATTTGTTACAAGAAAATAAAAGTTTTAATATACATATGTTAACCTTAAGACTGGACGAAAACATCTAATGGAGCACCAACTTTTATGCAGATAGACTGTTGTAAACGATTTTTATCTAACGTTTCTAGTAGCCGAAATAGCTCAGTTGGAAGAGCGTTAGACTAAAGATCTAAATGTCCCTGGTTCGAGCCCGGGTTTCGGTCGCATTTTTTTTAATCAAAATTACTGTTTTTGATCAATTATTTTGCCAATTATTGAAGCTTTCTCTAGTTAACATAATTCTTTAATTAACTTATAGATTTCAATTATTAGATATATGTATGTTTAACATCTTACTACGAAAGTATAATTTCCAACACAGATGCTCGCTGTATACTTTTTTGTTCCTCAGCAGACGCACTTGTGTTTCTCTGATTGCATTCATAACAACTTCTGTGTCCCTGGTAATGTACTTACCAAACAGCTTAGTCAAAGTTTAAGTGAGTGCCAGTATAAGGCGACAAAAACCATTTTAGGCACCAGCCCCAGGCTACCGTATAATGAGATAGCGCTGCACAACAGGTTTTAACTGACCTCTGGTCAGTTTACTTGAAAGAAAATGCTTGACCCTTACTGAAGCTTTTGCCGCAGATTGGGCTTGTTTTACAAAATACGAAATTGTTGTTATGGCTGAGTGTATACATCCCGCAAATGTACTCTAAATATATTCGAAATGGGCGAAGCGGTGCAAATTCTGCATGCCTCAGAGAAAATTCTTGGAAATTGTAGACCTTTTTGTGGCAGGGGGTACCTAGCTAAGCCTAGACTTACGCAGGCAACAGGACTAAATACAGGTCTAGCGGTTATATGTTTATTATATGCCCACACAGCACACACGGGTAACAGTGAACACGCACACACAAACTGACCCGCGACAGGTCTTGCAGCTAGACCTAATTGGTCACCTCCTGTCACTAACTAAGCTGATCAGTGATTTGTGATCACTAATCGCCAACCGTCTAAATCACCTTGCAGGCCCACCTGGCCAACTGTCCTTTCCTAGCTTTCCTTCCTAAATCCTAAAGCCTTCCTTTCTAGTACCTAGAGCCTTCCTTCCTAACCAACCTACTTAACCGACCTTTCTGGGCAGACTGCCAAATTTCTAAAGTTGCAGCGGCTTTTCTAGCCTCAAAAAGTCACGTGATGAGTAAGCAACCAATTGTTTGAGTGACTGGCTTAATTGCGCAATATGAAGCAATCATGCCAAATGAAATAATTTTATCGTTTTCAATACACATCTAAAAGTTTCATTAACTTAAAAACTAATTTATTAACTTATTAATTACTTTGTAATTAACTTATAATCAACTTATTATAATAGATTCAGTTCGTATATTGCTGAATAATGCTTAAATCATAAGTTAGCTTGTGACTTTGTCACACTTTTGTTATCCTTCAACGATGTGGAATTTTGCAGACGCAGAAGCTTTAAATTTTCGAAGAACTTCGTGATGTCATAACTCCGATTAGCACCGTGTTTGATTTGATAGTCAGCGAAATCGAGCTGCGTCTGGTCTTGAGCAGCTACTGATATGCTACTGCAATAATTACGTTCTGACTGACTACAAATTTAGAGCCTCTCAAAAAGAAGTCTCTCTCTAGTCAAATTTGAACGTAAATAAACTGCCCTGTGACTGGACAGTGCCAAGAGAAGCACTCATCACCTCGTTATATATATGTAGTAACACTCAAAAGTTACCTATTTGTAACCTAACTTCATAAAAGTCGAATACTGACATTCTAACTTAGAATACTATACTTTCAACTACAACCTTAATCTGATGTTTTGATGTAATGGTGTAAAGAATGTGAACAATGCCAGCCAGCCAAAATTATTAAATACCCTAAAACTTCCAAACACAGTTTCCCGGTGGGCAACCGATTTGAAAATGTTCACATGGACATTGTTGGCCCCCGTCCTTCTTCCGATCGCTATTTGGTTACGATGATAGATAGAAAGACCGGTTGCGTAGAAGCGGAGCCAACACAATCGATAACTGCGGATGCAGTTGCAACCGCTTTTATAAACGGTTGGGTACAACGCTTTGGTGTACCGCTCACTGTGACCACTGACCGTGGTAAACAGTTTGAGTCTGAACTATTTTATCAATTATCGAAATTAATCGGTTTTACGCGAATTGGGACGGCAGCTTACCACCCTAGCAGTAACGGAAAAAGAGCGTTTTCATCGCACTCTTAAAACGTCTCTAAAAGCACGAAAGAGCAATTGGAAACAGACTCTACCTATCGTCCTTTTCGCTTATCGAATAACGCCGTCCTCTGCAACCGGAGTTAGCCCTTTTCAATTGCTAACAGAAACTATGGCCCACATTCCAGCATCCCTTATTGTCCCCAAAGACGCTACATTTAATGCTGAATTTGTTGACAAACTATCGTCTAATTTACGCGAAATACAATTCAAGATTTGGACAGATAACTCTCCAAAAAATTCCTTTGAAAATTTGCCAAAGTCCCTACAACAATGCTCGCATGTTTGGGTTCGCGTGGATCGGATACGGCGCCCACTTGAGGCACCGTACACTGGTCCTTACAAAGTGCTACAAAAATTTCCAAAAACGTTTTTATTACAACTTGGGAGCAACGAAGAGGCTGTCAGTATCGAGCGTCTACAGCTATATATTTCAAACATTTTTAAAGAATCTTGTCCTTCCAAATCGACTAAAACTTCTCAATCTCAAGAACTTCCAGTTACTAGCAACTCAAATTACAGTCAAAGCTCGAAAAAGACAGTTAAATTTAAATAGCTCCACTTTTTGGGGCGGGAGATGTGTAGTAGCACTCAAAAGTTACCTATTTGTAACCTAACTTCATAAAAGTCGAATACTGACATTCTAACTTAGAATACTAAACTTTCAACTACAACCTTAATCTGATGTAATGTAATGCTGTTCATTAAAAACTCCATATAAGTTTCTCTATATATAAGTATTATCAACAGTACATAATAGGGAAGAGTATGACACTACCAGCTCACAACAGAGCTCATCCTGGTGGTCGAGGTGAACCAGCTGACATCGAGGTGCAGAAAGTGCTAATGAGTCATGGGGCTATTCTGACCGCTCTTGTCCACCAACTTTAACAAAATGAATTTTTCCCATTCGCAGTAAACTTGTTCATTATCTTTAACGAGCGAAATTGCATTTTTACTCAGCCTCAGCCGCCGCGTATACTAGATATTAGGGTAGCGTCTGTTACAGAGAGAAAACTCAGGTCTCTCTGAAACAGATGCTGTAACCTGGGGCTAGTTTCAGAAACTTTACATAAGTCTTTACATAAAGTATTACATAAATTGAATTTATGGGAGAACTTATGAGAAGGTTACGAGTGGTACATAAAGTGTTTCAGAAGTCTTCACATAACCTTCCCATAAGTTCTCCCATAAAGTTCTCACATAAAATTATATGCTCTCGCTGAAAACCGCATGGAATGCGCACGCACACGCGCTCGCACAATTAGATGTCTAGCAGCACGATCACAGCTTTGATTTTCGTACTGAGGGTACGCTCGTTTAAAATCTCAATTTAAAAAGTAATGAAAAGGTTCGTTAGTGGATTTAATTATTCAAGCGCATAACAGTTACCACCATACCTGCTGCTGTCGTTTTATAGTAAAATCTTAAAATCAGATTTTTCAGAAAAGTTCAATAAAGTTTTAAAAAATACATTCCCTAAACTATGCCACTTTATGCTCTACCCAGAGAACCAGTTTTCATGCTTTTTTGAGGTTTGTACCATTTATTTAGCTCAAAGGTGAGTTATGGGTGCCCTCACGTTCTCCTAAATTTATGAGAAAACTCGGCACCCACATTTAGCATTTTATGAGTAGCCTGAAGTCTTTACATAAATTTATGTAGTAATTATCAGGCTACCCATAAATTTAGATGGAAAACATAAATTTATGATAGAACATGAGGTGATCCAGAAGTTATGTCAAGCTTCTGAAACACCTGTAACGATATGTAAGACTTTATGGGACCCATAAGACTTATGTGAAGTTTCTGAAACGACCCCCTGCTCAGTTGTGCTGTGCAGCAGCGTAATTGTGCAGCGTAGTATGTGCGTGTTTTGTGCGTTGTTTGTGCGTGCGTTGATGTATGTATGTATATTATGTATATAAGGCCAATAATCAAAGCAATCGATAGTGATGCTGGTGCCGAATGAGAAACTTTCAGCCAAAAGTTCATATTATTATGGCAAGCGATTTAGTTTTCGCTGGTTTTGTATTGTTCTATCATAAACACTACGAAATAATCGCGCTTGACATTTTTATACAATTGTTTTGGTGTCGTCTTAATTTTTGCGCCGGCAGAGTGCAAGTAAAAATCGAGTACTGACTACACCTTGATTAAACTAAAATAGTTAAACTTGATTTTTTATTCCGCCTGGAGGCGGAATTATTGGAATCAGTTTGAACTATGGTTTGTACATAATTTCGTACGTACTTGCGGAGAAACCCTATCTTTATCATTGCCCTAGTATATGGTCTTATGTAGTTTGTTTCTGCCAAAGGTGGTAGTTTTCAAAGTTGTATTCCCAATTTGCCAGAAAACGGGTTCGCTTTCACAATTTGCCGTAAGCACTGGACTTCGTGTGTCATTCGAACGCACCCCGCTGTTTGTTTTGCCGCACGTCCTTTCGCCTTTGCAGCTGTCGCCCCCCTGGCCCCCTGTGCGTTTTCTAATTTATACATGCAGTGTACGCACGTTGTTGTTGGCAGATAGTACTAATATGCAAATTAGCACCGAATTTGCTTCTTTTCTCAAATGCAAGAAGTAAATAGGAAGAGATGTCCAGTGTTTATGAACAAAATCCTTGTACGTCCCATAATATTAATAGACGGTATAGAGAGTCGACTATTTAACGCTCTGAAGTCTGAGGTTAAGGCACATTCCAGCGAGCGTCCAGTAAGTTGCTTACTGAGGACTGAGGAGTTAGCTTGTGCACAAGGTTGTGCAAATTGTTGTCTAACCCACTGATGTGACAATGACAATACTATTAAACCAAAAAGAATTCGGACATACCTAATTTAACTTACAAATATCTGTCACAAAGTAAATAAACGACTTGCAAAAAAACTTGTGAAGCGGCCAACATACATACCTACATGAGTTGAGCACAACACTATCCATCCGTCCGGTTTTCAAATCGACTGTAGCATCCAGCAAACGTAAAATTTTTGGTAAGCTACTTCATTTTTGCTCAGAAAAGTCTGGAAAGGAATCATGTCTCTTTTTGGGACCTACTGGTTCTGTCTAAAAACTTTCAATTGTCTTTTTTGGACATTCCAAACGTTCTTTACGATTTTTTTAAAGTTTTTCAAATCCATTTTTTACACAAATTTTGAAAAACGGATGGAATAACTACTTGAGAGTTTGGAACGGGTCCTGTACTCTTTTAAAGGTCCAGTAACCTAAATTGTTTTGCGTCGTAAGTATGGCGCTGGGTCAAAATTTTGAACTTTAGGTTAAGTTATAGCTAAAATCGGGACACACTATAAGGCTATCGAATTATATATAATACAATAGGTTTCAAATAATTAGGCAAAAAATCAATTTTATTTGAATAAAAAAATTTTACTCGAAATTTTTTCGAATATTTTAATTTCATAAAAATTTCCATCAAAAATGCTGTTGAATGAAATATACACTATGGGGGTTATCTCAAAAACGAATTAGCTGTTATGAAGCAATAAATTTATTATGAGCATATGTGCTTTTAGGCTGTGTATACAATCTAAACAAAAAGTTTTATAATTGTGACGAAATTATCGAATGTGAATAGGTTTTCAAAACGTCATTTTTCCGACTTTCGGACTTCACTGCTAACTGTATGCTGTATCAATTTTGCTGAAACATGGCCAAAATATTTGCCTTAAAACATATTCTCAGAATATATAAAGAACACTGACTTATCTTTCACTGAAAAAGTTTTATAGTCGCGCAAAGTCGACTGCTTTCGTGACACTACCCCCTTAAGGTGGCGCTCTGAATAACCGAATTTGGGCGATAAAAATTTTCACGTAAATTTTCGTTAATCAACTCAAGAAGAAATGTTGTTCCAAATTAAATCAGCTTTCATTTGATGTATGAAACGTCAAATTTTGTTCAACTTGAAATTTTAACCTATTTTTTCAATGGAAAAAATCTTATATTCGTTGTACCAAAAAATTTTATAGCTTTTGGTACTTTTTGAAACAGTTTTATGTAGCTAATTGCTAGTTGCAACTTTTCAAAAAGTCGTTTGTGTAGGCAAACGTTTGTAAAAAAAATTTCCAAAATACGTTGACCAACATTGACAAAAATACACTATTTCTCAAACTAATTTTTCGTTAGCTACTTTTTGGCTTTTGAAACTTTTCTGATTTTACGGATTTTAGTACAAAAATAACTCTATTTTTTGGAAAATACGTATGTGTAGGCAAACTTCAGGTTTCTGAAATTGGGCTATAGCGTACATTTTTTAAGATTACTGTCAGCTGCGTAAACCGATCCACATGAAACTTTGCAGAGTGTTAAAGCAGATGTATTTGGAGGCGCCGAATTTCATGAATACACATTTTGCAGTAACATAATTGTTCGCTGCACAACAGGTTTTAGCTAACCTACTGGTTAGCATACTTGAAAGTTCTACTGTTCCTAATACTTACTGAAAGATTGGGTTTGTTAATACTATCGTTTGTGTAACTACATAATAACACCTAGGTATGCTGAAAGCATATATGTAGTACTAACATCAAGCGTGCATCATATGGACGTGCTACATTCTTCCTTATTATGTACTTTTTGCTGCCATGCACAAAAACGAGAGTTGCATGAGTTAACATAAACACAAATTATTTATTATTATTTATATATTTACACTGGAAAATATTTTCACGATTTTAGGGATTGGTATTATCGTGTGTGGTTATTTTAATGTAGTGGCTATCAATTTTTTAGATCATATTAGTGTCTATTCAAACAATAAGAGACGGTGTCACCACGGAGTGGATCATCCCCCATATCATCCGGGGGATGAAATACCCCGGGGCAAATCGTCCCCCAGGATAAAATACTCCGGGGTGAATCATCCGGGGGGACGATCTGCACCGAAAAGTGTTCAGTGACTTCATTCATGTTTATGTTGCTTTTCTTTCACGGTTCTCCTCCATTCATCTTTCTAAAGTCTGACCAAAAACTGCTGGACCCTGAGACAAAAATAAACAATCATCATGAGTACAACTAGCAAGCATCAAGAGTACAGAGAGCAAGTCACAAAATCACGACACCTGTTTTGTCTCATGTTTCAGCAATTTCTGGTCAGATTTTAGTCAATAAGTGTTAAGAACATAACAAAAACTGTGTAAGAAATGTTAAGTGGAGTTAGGAGTATGATGCAAATTCAAAAATAAAGAAATGGCAATGGAAATGCAGAAGCACTGAAACGTTGTGGCCACAGAATGGAGCGCAACCAAGCAATCATTGAGTTAGAAACGCACATTGAAACTTTATATCTTATTTTTAGTAGTAGTTAGGTAATGTACCTCGATATATCTAAAATATAGACGCCAGACGCAGGTGCTGAAAATGTGAAAACAAAGCACCCAAAAACTCACAATTTGCCCACAGCCCCAAATCGCTGTAAAATACTTCAAAAATGAGTCTTTAACTTTTTCAGGCAAAAACTGGAAAATTTTGTGTTGTTGTTAGTTCAAGTCCCCAAAATGGCCGAAAAAATACAAGCTTCCCTAAAATTTTAAAAAATCCGGAACAGGACAAGTCCTACTGTAAGGCTTCACCGGGAGTACCCCCTAACCTCCCTTCACTCAATTACTTACCGTTCTACTTATTTTCACTTGCGAACAAACGGTCAATATAATTGCCATATTGGGTGGAATTCTAGAAGGGTGACTAGCGACTGACTAACTTAATCACTCGCTAAACGCTCGCTAAACACCCTGACTATCTTGATCAGCAGTCTATAAAATTTTCTATTTACGTATGTCTGAGTGTGTGTGTCTTCATGCAAGCTGGCTGGTCAGCCAATTTTTCGTATTGAAAACGCTCTAAAACGAGTGATTAACTAATCAAGTGTTTAAACGATGCCTAAACGCTATTCTGGAAGACTGAT
>JASANF010001819.1:0-10897 GCA_030248245.1 Trissonchulus sp. WLG1_4 | reverse complement strand
TTGTGACTTAGTGTAACTTACACGCGGAAGTCATACTTATTTGAAGTTTAGCTAAGTTAGTTAGTTGGGTTAATAAGAGAAAAGTAAGTTACAATCGTACTCGAAGCAACAGGTTTCGAAACCATGGCCAATAATATGATTGACGTAGAATATAAAATCGGTCGCGAACATTTCTAAAAATATACAATTATTACAACATCAAACAATAGTAACATTTACAATTATTACAAACCTTAACACAGCAACAACAATATAGCAATGTGACCCCGTTACTTCCTTACCTGAACTTATAGCTCATGTTTACACCACACCCCCGGCAAGGTTAGACTTTCGGCCTTTCAAGTTTTAATTTACTTTTATTTGTTTAGTCGTAGACAAATCAGTTAAAAATTTCTTAAAAATCTGTTGTACTCTTTGTTGTTGAATCTGGTCACGGCTTCAGTTTTTTCTGCAATTGACAGAAATCGGTTTAGCCAACGACTATGAGGTATAAGCATATACAAAGCAAAGCTTCAATAAGAACGATGGATTATGCTTTTAACTTACGATACCACGGATGATTTCTCTCTTTACAACTTTCAATTCTTTTGATTCTTTTAAATGGCAACAGTTTTTCCAAATTAGGCTAAAAATGTCAAATGTATATTTTAAGATACTCAATAGGAAAACTCAAAACCTTGTATGCATGGCGTATGTAAGTCCTAAAGCTAGCATTACCTGCTGAAAGACCTTGCTGAACTATACAAACAGTTTAGTCACTAATGTATATTGTATAAGACAATATAAACCTGTCATACTTTAAGCAGAACATACTGCCATCAGCGTCACATTTTCGTCAAATAAAATTATGTTCCAGCTTTAGCAAAAAGAAGAAAGCGTGACGATTCCTGCCTGAGCCAATTATTAAGCCTGTTTGTAATTGTCCTTAAGGTAAGCAGATGGTTAATCAGTAACCCACTGTTATTACAGCAACCATTGACGTTATATGGGACACATCAAGCGATAGCTCTTGACAACCACAGAGGCACAGTAAATCTTATTGTCGCATGTTCTCTATGTAAATAACCATGTTACAAAACTGCTGTGCGCTGCTCCTCTGAAACCGCTTAACACCCAGGAGTGCACTAAGAGATTTGTCGCATTCTCTAAACACACGCTAAGCATTGTCAAATTAGACTTAACGTTCACTTAAAATGTTGTCAAACGCCGGTCAGGAGGAAAACTGAACAAGCTCTTCTGATGACGGAGGAGTGGTAAAATTGTGAGGTCTGAGTGTCAATATTCCAGCAGAAATATTAAACTTGTGGACAAAAAAAATTAATTTCTGATTTCTGCATACAATTACTGTTGAGTATCTCCAAAGTACGTATCTCAAAGTGCATAAAATAGAAAAAAACTCATGATCCGGGACTCAAACCTAAGATCTATTGCTCCTAAAGCATGCATGATACCACTCCACCACCTGTCCGCAAGATTCAAGCATCAAAACACTACGGTTATTAGCTTGGAATGTGGCATGGCATGTCAGAACGGCAAACATGTTTTGCATAATAGGATCTTAAAGTTGATCAAATTAGATAGATAATGAAGTATAAACTTCAACATATTAACTAATGCTATGTAAATTTTACTGACAGTTATTCTATTGCTGTGTATTTGTGTACATTGGAGTACTTGTGAAATAAGTCTACATCCTTTCACAAGCGGTGGTCAGCTCTGGTAGTTGAGCATCTGGTTTGACAGCCGGAAGAAGGTCGAGGGTTCAAGAAAGTCCTCAGCACCACTGCAGTTTTGCATTTTGGACTAGCGTTGCAAAAGTTGACTGCTGTGAAAAACGACCTACCTGCCCTGGTTTCCAGTGTTAATGATAAAAATTGTGACTTAGTGTAACTTACACGCGTAAGTAATACTTTTTTGAAGTTTAGCTAAGTTAGTTAGTTGGGTTAATAAGAGAAAAGTAAGTTACAATCGTACTCGAAGCAACAGGTTTCGAAACCATGGCCAATAATATGATTGACGTAGAATATAAAATCGGTCGCGAACACTTCTAAAAATATACAATTATTACAACAACAAACAATAGTAACATTTACAATTATTACAAACTCCACAAGTCACTATGCATAACAATGACAATTTAAACTTATTAGATCTTAAACAATTTTTAAACATATTTTATTTGTGTTTAAAAAACTGAAAATCAACATCTGCCTACGATTCAACTGATATGTAATCGAATGGAAAGAATTCATATGATTATGACTTATGACATCCGCTGCGAGAAGCAATATATAGTATTGACAACCTTTCGGACCCATTTTTTCTAAAATAATGTCGGCTCAAATTTTTCCTGGTAAACGGGCAGAAGTTTTTTATGGCTTCAGTTCCATGTATCACCAACCTAACACAATTCCCACTATACTTTAGTTGAGGGGAAACTATTAGAAAAAGGGAACCCCCTTGCAATCTAGATGTAGCAGCAATTAACGCAGCAACAACAATATAGCTATGTGACCCCGTTACTTCCTTACCTGAACTTATAGCTCATGTTTACACCACGCCCCCGGCAAGGTCAGACTTTCGGCCTTTTAAGTTTTAATTCACTTTTATTTGTTTAGTCGTAGACAAAACAAGCATACAGTGTAAAAGTTCTTAAAAATCTGTTGTACTCTTTATTGTTGAATCTGGTCACGGCTTCAGTTTTTTCTGCAATTGACAGAAATCGGTTTAGCCAACGACTATGAGGTATAAGCATATACAAAGCAAAGCTTCAATAAGAACGATGGATTATGCTTTTAACTTACGATACCACGGATGATTTTTCCATTTACAACTTTCAATTCTTTTGATTCTTTTAAATGGCAACAGTTTTTCCAAATTAGGCTAAAAATGTCAAATGTATATTTTAAGATACTCAATAGGAAAACTCAAAGCCTTGTATGCGTGGCGTATGTAAGTCCTAAAGCTAGCATTACCTGCTGAAAGACCTTGCTGAACTATACAAACAGTTTAGTCACTAATGTATATTGTATAAGACAATATAAACCTGTCATACTTTAAGCAGAACATACTGCCATCAGCGTCACATTTTCGCCAAATAAAATTATGTTCCAGCTTTAGCGAAAAGAAGAAAGCGTGACGATTCCTGCCTGAGCCAATTATTAAGCCTGTTTGTAATTGTCCTTAAGGTAAGCAGATGGTTAATCAGTAACCCACTGTTATTACAGCAACCATTGACGTTACATGGGACACATCAAGCGATAGCTCTTGACAACCACAGAGGCACAGTAAATCTTATTGTCGCATGTTCTCTATGTAAATAACCATGTTACAAAACTGCTGTGCGCTGCTCCTCTGAAACCGCTTAACACCCAGGAGTGCACTAAGAGATTTGTCGCATTCTCTAAACACACGCTAAGCATTGTCAAATTAGACTTAACGTTCACTTAAAATGTTGTCAAACGCCGGTCAGGAGGAAGACAGAACTCTGAACAAGCTCTTCTGATGACGGAGGAGTGGTAAAATTGTGAGGTCTGAGTGTCAATATTCCAGCAGAAATATTAAACTTGTGGACAAAAAAAATTAATTTCTGATTTCTGCATACAATTACTGTTGAGTAGCTCCAAAGTACGTATCTCAAAGTGCTTAAAATAGAAAAAAACTCATGATCCGGGACTCGAACCTAAGATCTATTGCTCCTAAAGCATGCATGATACCACTCCACCACCTGTCCGCAAGATTCAAGCATCAAAACACTACGGGTATTAGCTTGGAATGTGGCATGGCATGTCAGAACGGCAAACATGTTTTGCATAATAGGATCTTAAAGTTGATCAAATTAGATAGATAATGAAGTATAAACTTCAAAATATTAACTAATGCTATGTAAATTTTACTGACAGTTATTCTATTGCTGTGTATTTGTGTACATTGGAGTACTTGTGAAATAGGTCTACATTCTTTCACAAGCGGTGGTCAGCTCTGGTAGTTGAGCATCTGGTTTGACAGCCGGAAGAAGATAGAGGGTTCAAGAAAGTCCTCAGCACCACTGCAGTTTTGCATTTTGGACTAACGTTGCAAAAGTTGATTGCTGTGAAAAACGACCTACCTGCCCTGGCTTCCAGTGTTAATTAACACAGGGAATTTAATCTACCTAGACTTTCGTAGGATGTAGAAATTTTGAATATAGTATAGACGCGGCTCCTGAGGGGGCCACGTAAAAAAATGCTACAAATCTAACAAATGCACACCAAAACATCAACATCTGTAGTCAGTAATCGCAACCACTCAACCACCGATGTTGCAGAATCAGTTTGTTCAAATGCTAGAAAAGGCTGCTATATTTTTGCGTAGAATATCTGACGTAGAATATCTGACATAGAATATCTGACGTAGACACGTTTGTGCACAACGGCAGCAGCTTCGTCTTTCTATACTGGCATTTAAGGTGGTAGTTGCGTTTTCGAGGTTTTTGGGGGGGGGGGGTTTTTTGTCCGGTCGTGGTTGTTTTCTGGTTTGGCTTTTCCTCCCTTGGGGTGGTTTTGGTTTTTTTGATTTCTATGTAAATTTCGCGCCCACAGAACTCAAGTTGCAAATGATGCCTGAGCACAAATTTGTGTCACAATACCTACTGTAAAGGTCAAAATCTCCAGGCATGTTTTTCACTTTTTCAAAATTTTCACCTGTGGACATTTTTAGAGGGCTTTAATTACAAAAAATATGTTAGTTTTAGTGCGTTTGCCTTTAAGCTTTTTTCTCAGTAATTTAACTATAGTCTGACCAACAAGTGAATGTATGGAACTTCATTGCATCATAGCAGCTTAGTCGTTTGAGGTAACCCCCATAATGTATATATCATTCGAAAGCAATTTTAATGGAGATTTTCATGAAATTAAATTATTTCAAAAAATTTGAAGTTAAAAATTTTAATTCAAATAAAATCTATTTTTTCCGCCTAATTATAGGACACCTAATGTATAATATATCATTCGATAGCCCATTTCATTCTGTGTCTAACGATATATACAACATTACTATAGCATGCACCTGTCAAAAATTATAGATTTTTTATTTTTGACTTTTCCATTGAAAAAGCTACAACCCTGGCTTACCTGTCTTGAAAAAATGGTGCAATAACTAATGTCAGTAACTAAGTGTGTACGCTGCTAGATTGGCAGAGTGCATTATAATTTAGTTACTGCATATGTGGAATGACAAAAGCCCGCGTGTTTTAAGCCAATGACAAAAGCCCAGGTTTTGCAATGACAAAAGCCCGCGTGCATAAACTCGTGCGCTGCGAGCACTCGTTCGTGCAGTTGGCGCTTCACGTAATAGTGCGTATAAATCACTGAGTGCATACTACAACCAAGAGTACATAATAGCTTCTCACTCTATATAGAAGAAGAGTGAGACACTCTCCAGCGTGCCTGTGTTCTAGCACAGGCTGATGCGCTGGTCGTTTTCAGGCTACATGTTGACATTCTATGCAACATGTGACTGGCCAATCAGCGCGTAGATTCCCTGGCGTAACACACTTTAGTATATAATCGCTGATGCGTTGATAAGCATTAAACTAGGGATAAGAGCTTAATAACTCATTATTTATTCATAGTCTGCTTGCAAAAACATTAAAATAGGTTTGCAAATACCTCTAGGGATATTTTGGCAAACTTTCAGCGAAATTAATTGAGAAACTTTTGAGATATAAACTTTTCTGAGTTTCTTCAAAGTTTCTCGATCAATTTCTCTGAAAGTTTGCCAAAATATCCCCAAAGGTATTTGCAAACCTTTTTAATGTTTTTACAACCAGACTATGAATAAATAATGAGTTATTAACCTTTATTCCTATCCCGTTTTATGATTGGAGCACGTGCACAGGCGTCTGCCAATCAGAGAATAGAAGCTCGCTTCTGATTGGCCAGTCACATGTTGCATAGAATGTCAACATGTAGCCTGAAAACGACCAGCGCATCTGCCTGTGCTAGAACACAGGCAGGCTGGAGAGTGTCTCCCTTTTCTTCTATATAGAGTGAGACGCTATTATGTACTCTTGCTACAACGTGCTAACCTACACTTGAAGTAATAGTTCAAGAATTAGTTGGTGGTTTTAATGGTCCGGCAGGAAAAGTTTTCTGATACGTCTCCAATGGACTAAATTTGGCCTAAAAATCAAAAATTTTCCCAATTTTTTTTCTGGGGGCTGCCGCCCCCAGACCCCTACGACTATGTGGCTTACTATTCCTCGTTATTGTCTTTCATCAAAGCCTATGCATGTATACACAACTACATTATGCTGCATGTGCATGTCTACACGAGTATATTATGCTACATGTACTTGTGGAATACACCGTCTGATATGACACTCCCATCTTTTGTTTTAAATTTTGTCGGAAAAATTTCTGATACGTCTCCAGTTGACCAAATTCGGTCTAAAAATTGGAAAAATCGCCAATTTTTTTCTGGGGCTGCCGCCCCCAGACCCCTGCAACCCAGTGTCCTTTGGTTTTTATAGTCTGGCCGGAAAAACTTTCTGATACGCCTCCAATTGACAGAATTTGGCCAAGAAATCGAAAATTTTCCATATTTTTTTCTGGGGGCTGCCGCCCCCAGACACCTGCAGCCTTGTGGTTTAGTAATCTTGCGTTTGTAATGCGTTTTACGAGTGTTAAAATTGCTAAAAAGTGCATTTTAACCCATTACAAAAAATCGAAAAGTCCCCCCCGAAATTTTTTTTCTGGGTACGCCACTGGTCGAGCCTATTGCAAAACACTTATGAATTGTCGTTGTTTTGCAATAGGTTGAGGTACTACCTAATACCTACCTATTACTAAACGTTTTCGGGTAAAACTTTTTGTACCTTTGAAATGGACATAACCGCTGTTATGCACACCCAATAATTTTTGCAATTAGGTTCAGAATTTATCAAGATTTTTGAAGTTCAAATTGTCCTATCGAAATAGAAAAGCGTTAAAATAGGTAAAAAATCCAAAGTATTCAAAAGTAGGTGCTATTAGCATCATATGAAAGCACACAATTTTTGCACAACTTTTCTTCAAGAACTGTTGGCCAAATTTAATGCTAAAAAAGTTATTGCAAAAAGTTTCAAAACAAAACACACACGCACTTTCAGACACATATGAAGCCGCACGCTGGATTATGCCTAGCCTATTGAACTCTGCCTATTGTATGTATGAAGATTCAGCCTATGACAATAGGTTTTCTGTGCAACGCAGATTCATAGGGCTTATAACTTATTAACATATGAACATATTAACATATGAACATTATTGTTTAGGACTTTTGTGCAACAGGCCCCCTGAGGGCCTATTTCTTTACCGGATTGAAAGGGTTAACTATAATCGGACTAAACGGTTTAAAAATTAAGCCTAAAATTGCTATTACAAAACCCCTGGATTAAACGGACTTAACTTATAGCGCGCTGATTTTTAGTCAGACTAAACGGATTTAACTATGCACGCTAATGTTAAGCGTACATTAAATTTACGTACGTTAAATTTGTTTAGTCCAGTGGTAGTTTTGGAATGGGGTCACACTAAAATTAAGCAGCTGACATATTTAACTCGTTTAGTCCGTTTAACCCGATTTGCCATTTCTAAAAATCTGACTAAAATAAGTCCAGTCTGTTTATTCCGGTAAAGGAATAGGCGCCTAAGCTAACATTTTCAAATTAACGTATATGGTATATAAAATTATAAAACAATACAATCCAGTCATACTTTGAGCAAAAAATGCCTGCCAGTTCTTTCACACTTTCGTCTAACATAATCAGGTTCCAAATTCTCCTGAGATAATAATACACCATTTTGAAGAAAGCGTTTCGATTCCACTTGTTTCGCCGCTTGAGCTACCACGTCTTCAATGGTCTTGGCATCTTTTTGTAGGCTGTTCTCCAACGCATCCAAGACATGTGCCTCGTAAATTCTTTTGTTGAAAACACAACAATGTTTTACTGCATGGTTTACCGCAAAAAATTTTACTTTTTATGAAACAAATATTCTTTTGAGAATTTTTGTTTTTGCTTTTAGAAAATTTGTACTGATCGAATAATTATTAATTTAAGGTCGCATTCTTGAGATTTTGGCAGCCAGCGGGATAGTACATTTATTCAAAATTATGCGAAGCCCATAAATATAAGTGAAGCATACTGGCGAAAAATAGCAGTTTTGATCAGAAAATGGTCTAAACGTGTCTGAACGCTAAAAATTTGTCATAACGCGTTGTTGCGGCATATCACAGAAAAAGTAAACTATGTCGTCGCCTTTCAAATTTGAAGTGAAATAGGTTTCTTAGAGTAAAAGAGATTTACGACATCTCATCATCGGCTCAGTAGCTCAAATTACCCTATTCGACCTTATTGCCCCGTTTTACCCTAGTAGAGCTCTTGTCTGCAGATCCAGAAATGGGTGGTTCGACTCCCCTTTAGGTCATTCTAATATTGATGTTGTCTTTCTGTCAGTAAGACTATCCCCTGTGTTTCCAGACACAAAACGAGTCACGACACAATGTAAAGTGTATTACATACTCTAGTCGTATCTGACGCTTTTTTCCAAATACGTTTGTTCGGCTTGATTTAGGCAGTGGTTTGCGCCTCTTACAGATTCGTTTCCTTCGAAGGCATTTGCGTTGGTATTCTCGGCGCAAGTTCTGTCCGTTTGTTTTTAGATACATTTTCATTCGGTTGTAATTGGCTAGTGACGCATGACAATTACGTCTAGTCTTGCATAGAACTGCTAAATAGTAACGGATTTTAGTTCAAAAACTTTATTGTGTTCAAAAATTTTGATGAATTTTACAAAAAAATGAAAAAAATCAGCTTGCATCATTGTTGAAGGTGGTAGCTTTGTAAATTCAAATAATTTTGATGAAGTGTTAATATATAACCAGGGCTTGGTTTCATAAAAGATCAGTAGTGATTCTATAGTAAGACTGATGTAAGTTATAACTTACATCAGTCTTACTATACTATAATCAGTTATAACTTTGCGTTTACGTTAACACTTGCAACACTTGTGTAGCAATAGCAAAATTAAGTTACATTTGCTTGATGCAATCAAAAGTCTAGCTATGTCAAAGTCATTCATTAGTCCCAAATATTAGTAAATATTAGTGGCTTTCAAAAAATCACTAATATTTCCAACCAATGGATGACGTCAAGTCAACGATATTTTTCGCTGGATCAAACTAATTTTTTGAGATTTTTAACACACGTTATACAACATATTGCCAACCTGTCAAGAAAATTTCTACCGGATATATTGTGTACACGCAAAGTAATACTCCATTTTCTATGTTGCGTCAGTATTACTAATGAATCGCGATTCATTGTTTATGAAACCGGGCCCAGAAATGAATGATTGGTAATGCATATCTGATAAATCCCAAGGACTCACCAGGATGGACCCAACGCTTGAACGCCAAAATTAAGTATTAAAGGACTCACAAAATTAAGAATTCATTTATTTAACTTTCCGTAATGGCCCAACGTGATCTCACTCTTGCAAATATTGAAGTTGAACTTTTTGGCCTTGAAGTCGACACAGCCCAAACCAACAACTGTCGACATGTCACGACCCTGTGCTGGTTGTGGAAAAACAGGTCACCGCTACAAATCCCAAGCTTGCAGCGCTACTACATCAACCTGTAACCACTGTGGTAATGTAAGACACTACGAAAAGTACTGCCGTTAAAAAGCCAGAAATACAAAGCAAACTGGTAAATTGCAAATGTTTGACGCGAAGACATGGCCCCGACGTGAACGTTTTCAGTGTCAACCATTGGTAAATCGTAGCGACGGGACCGGTGACGTTCTACTAACAATGACAGTAGATTTCGGATCAGATATTACTACAATCCTGTCCAACACATATGAGAAATATTTCTCAAACTTACCATTGTCTCCGTCTACGGAAACGATTCAATCCTACGACGCAAAAGAAGTCAAAGGATGCTCTGGAACGTTTACAACTGACTTTTTTCACAATGGCAAGCCAGCAACTCTTCACGTATACGTTCTGCCAAACCACTGTCAGCCTTTGCTGGGAATAGATGCAATACAGGGCCTGCATCTTTGCCTTAACCCAGAAACCTTGACCGTCAAAACAGTCTTGAGTTCAACCGCTGCCAACGAGTCTACTGCCAGTCGTCACGAAGAATTTAGAAATTTTCTAAAGCAGTATTCTAACCTCACAGCCAATGAAATGGGCGAGTGTCCTGATTTCCAGCACAAAATTAAGCTGTCGGAGGATGCAAGACCCCGTGCAGTAAAAGTTCGCCCCATCCCGTTGGCCAGACAAAAAACTTGAAAAAGAAGTGCTTTCTAGGGTAGAACAGGACATCTGGGAACCAGTCCAGAAGTCAGAATGGGCACACGCAATGGTCACCGTGCCCAAACCTAACGGTGATGTTCGGGTCACCACCGGCCTGACCAACCTAAACCAGTATGTCGTTTCAGACAGATTCCTACTGCCAAATATCCAAGAACTATTCCTGAAATTACAAGGAGCCAGATATTTCACTGAATTGGACCTAAAAAAGTCAAAGTCAACCTTCAACGCTATGTCACCCAAAACATTGTCAGGCATACCGGGCTGTATTGTGTATGTAGACGATGTGATTGTGACATTGTGATCTTTGGTTCTACTAAAAAAGAACACGACAGTAATCTTAAGCGAGTCCTGGCCGCCTTGAACGCCAAAAACTTTAGACTAGTATCGAAAAATGCGTCTACTGTCGATCGGCAATTCTACTGCTAGGTCTCATCATTGGTGACGGCGGGGTGAAGCCTGACTTGAGCCCATTAACCCTTTCATGCCCAAAAGATCATGGAAGATACCTCACGATACACTATAATATCTGGGGATATGCAACTTGACTAGTG
>JASANF010001818.1:0-12096 GCA_030248245.1 Trissonchulus sp. WLG1_4 | reverse complement strand
GGTTCATACTCGTACTTGTCCTTGCTCCTATCATTTTGTCCCTAAGCGTTTTCAACAAGCCTACCAGGCCAAATAAGCCGACTTTTCGAATGAATAAAGTTGGGGTCACTTGCAGATCGTATGCAAAAAATTAGGCGAAACCTTCGTGTCAATTATTCACAGCAGCTGACCAGTTTGTTTTGTCCTTGTCCTTTTGTCCTCAAGAACAAGTATGAACAGGGCTCAATTTGTCTGCAGGGAAACAATTTAAGCTGGTTAAATTTTATCATTGTAAGGGTCAGGTTAGTAGAATTTAGTGTGTAGTCTGCAATTCATTTTATGCTTTATATGTTAATCATCATTGGTCTATGTTTTCATTCAAGTTAATGTATTTATTTTTAGCAACGCCAACTTCATCAACAAGCACCACCGCAGGACCAACTACTACACCTGGGCCAACTCCAAAACCAAGTTGGTGGAGCAAATGACGACTTAAAATAATAATGACTTGAAACTTAAATGCATAAAAAATTGGGTATTAGGAGCTGGTGGGTCGAACCTTCGTACTTCTGGTTTCTAGTCAGACGCCTTACCCTGTAGGCCACAACTCCATCGGGTGCTACTGCAAAAATAGGTGCTAAGTTTATACAAAATACCGAAACTTATTAACGTAGGGAATTATTGCACAATTCTATCAGGCTAATGTGTGGCTACAAAATGCCTCCTTGTTCATTTTTGTAACACAGATACATACAGAGCTATTGTAAGAATAGACAAAAGAGAATCGTTTGCATACCATCTGGAACTGACTTAGACCTTTCTCATGCACAAAATTGGCACATTTGGAAACGTAGTTTTCTTGGAATTGCATAAGGACAAAACGATAAAGACAAGGGCATGGATGAATATGTTCCGAGTTTTAGCAGATCTACCACAACTTCAGATCAGTTATTACGCAACCAAGATTTCATCTAATCCGTTTAATCCATCGCGTCATTTTAGTCTCACTGGTTATTGTTTTAAGGATGCGGTTTCGATGTATCCGGGAGTCGCAGTGGCGTCATTAAGTCTCCGAATTATCCCAACCCTGTGCCGGCCAATCAGCATTGTTACTGGAATATCATTGGCGATTCTAATACCACGCAACTCACTCTCTACTTCGACAATCATCTCCAAAACTCTGACCAACTGTCCGTAATCTTTGAAATTGGCTTCCCATTTCAGAGAAAGTAGGTTATTTATTCATTATTCCGGTATCTTAAAGATGATTAGTTGGAGATCAGAGAAGAAAAAGAAGATGCCTAAGCCTAAGCCTAAGCCTGAAGCCTAGTCTAAGGGCAAATAAGGCAAACCTGCTATTGTGCAGCCGTCACAACTGTCATACAACAAGTACAACAGATCTTCCGATTACCCACTGTAAGAACCCACAAGAAAATATATTTATTAGTTTTAGTTCATCCTTTTATATATTCATGTTCATTGTATTCAAGGCTTAATGGTCGCTTCAGCCGTATATAAAAGTGTGCGTCAAAGCTTTAGGGCCGATTCATATCATGTCCGTACAACCGGCAAAATTACGAAATAACCACGCCACAATTTGATCTTAGAAACTATATAAGCTATTAGTGGTCAAACTAAACTGCAAAGTCAACTTGACTAAATTTCGATTTTTTTCAGAATAGAAAATGGACAGCAAACGTTCAGCGCACACATTCAGCAAGTGCAAATCGATTTCAGAACCAAATCTGACAAAGCTGGTGGATTTTGGAAGGCTGAGTTTTATATCAGTATGCTTTTTTAGGTTGTAAAAATGACAATGACATTTTTAGTTTAAAAAATTTCCATAATGGTATCTTAACATAAAAAAGCTGATCATTATGTAACTTTGATCAGATTTGACTTTTTCTTATAATTAATTCGTTGACTTCCAAAACAGATATTTTATTAAGGATTTTATGTAGGTATATTAAGCTAATAGTCATTTAACACACTTAAATTTTATCAGGACAATGATGCTGTTCTAAATGCCATCTTTCTGCAAAATAGGACTCGTATTTTTTATTAATCTTGTACTCATAAGGACAGAATAGACTTATAGATAGATTACATTTGCGTACAAATCCTAGTTTTTTAGCAACGTTTGTCTTTTTCAGTGGAAAAAGGGGACACAACAGCAAGTCCCACAACAAGCACAACTACGCTAAGCACGGCAAGCACAAGCACAACACAACTTGTAACCACAAGTGAGCATTCCACCACGCAGGGACCTACAACACCGAAACCGAGTAAGCCAACACTGGTTCTGACCAAACACTGTTCACTATTCAGAAGGTGATTCATCATAACTACCGTATGACCGTTTGGCTGATTGTTAATTACAAAATAACCACATAAGATTAGTTTCACACTCTTCCTATTATGTACTCTTGTTATTACTAAACGATCATTTTTGCCCAAGTATTTAAGCTGATAACTCAACTGATTTAGAATTCCGTAATTTACACCACCATAATCACATATGTTTAATCCACTATAATACTTGACATTCAGTTCTGCTATAGTGGGTCTTGACCCTGTAGTAGAACCCTTACACTCTTCTTGCTATATTAGCAATGTACAGTATCAAACCTCAAACCATAGTCGCTACAATAGAATTCCAGATTCAGACTTAAAACCTGTTGAACTAATGTTTCAGGATGTGGTGAAGACTATTCTGGCGTTTCTGCCTCGGTGATTGAGTCTCCCGGATATCCCCAACCATCGCCACCAAACTCAGACTGTTACTGGCAGATTTTTGGCGGTGCCAGTGGCAAGCAAATTCATCTGTCCTACAATTTGGCTTTGGCAGAAACAGATAAACTGCAGCTGACATACTTGACAAGCTATGGCTTCAATATAACTGTTCGGTTGGTGGACCTCTGTTGAATGTTGAATTAGGGATAGAAAATTAGTGTCAAGTATAAGGTCATGACTCTAATTGCATCTCCAAGTGCAACACACTCAATCTATTTTGTAATCTATGCGTGTAGTCGCTGGGTCTTCTGCAACTTATTTTCCTGATCGAAAAATCATTATTCAATTTTTTTTGATACAGTCTTTTAAGAAGCACTGATTTTAATTGCTATGTACTTACTGACCCCTTGTAAAAGTTATACCGTGGATATTTCATGTATTACATTTCAAGTTTTACATATATCACGGTTTTTAAATGCCTCGAGGAAACGGCGATTCGGCAATAGCCGCCAATAACCATTTCAATTACACTGTTTTGTCTGTCATAGCCGGCTATATAGCTGCTGCCAGCATTAGCTATTTTATCACTTGTGCTGAGTTGCCACTGACACAGCTCGCCGTGGCTATTTTGGCGATTTTTATGTGACCCAGTTTGGGATTCACAAAAGCCGCTTTACTTCGACCCAGTCTAATTCAAACATTCAATTTCCGTGAAATGAACTCAAGATTTTGCGACATTAATTTGAAGGGAACCGTAGTCAAGTTTAAAGATAAACTCTTGTTTTAATCACCAATTTAAACCAATGGCGTTTTATACAAAAACTACTCATGTACCTAATTCATAAACCTACGGGCTAAAATGTCTACGGCTAACTTGTTTTGTTTAGCGATTTTCATTCACGTATTATTTTTTATTACATTCTAGTTCTACTTTTTTTATTTTCAGCTTGACAAATGAATATCACAAGGTGTCTCTTATTAAACACAATTATGCTTTGCTCAATTACAGAACGGGAGTTGAAACGGGCACCTTCAAAATCCAGTTCAGAATTGGTATGTGGGAAACAAAGCTAAAGACTGACCTAAAAGGGCTGGAACCTGAGACAAAAAGAAACACTCGATTTTATTACGAAAAAAAGTAATTGCAAGCATCAAATGTTGAAAGAAAGAAAAGACCCCAATTTAGAAACAATGAAAGAAACGGAGGCGCCGGGAATTGAACTCGGGCCGCCTGCTTCGAAGTCAAGCATGCTACCACTACACCACAGCCCCCGAGTCTCATAGGCCCTAAGTCTCATTTACAACACAAGGGTACAGCAAGTAGTTTAGTTTAGTTTTAGTAGTATTAGTTAGTATTTAGTAGTGTAATAGTTTTATCTCAGGGTTCAGCATTTTCTGGTCAGGCTTCACATTAAACTAAAAGTTCCACACTTTTGTATTTTAACATATACAATCGAAATAGCTAAATAGTTTAGGAGACTAGAATTTGTCTCAAACGTTAACATCGCCAATGGGTACTGCCAACAGCACCAAAGCGATTGACACGAGGGTCGAGAATCGAAAATGGTAAGAATATACGGTAGTTATGTCTACTGTACAATAAAAACATGAGCATAATTACAGTACGCTAAACAGTCATTGTGTTGAAATTTAGAAATAAAGAAATATATGGGGAAAGAAAAGAAATTGCCACTATTGAATTTCAAGACTCGATACTCGAGAACACCACAGCCCTAGACGATGTGTAGCCTCTACAGTGCCGAGTACCGACCAAGATTACTTGCTGCAGACTCCGGAGTCAAAGCGCAGTCGGAGTCACTTGATTCCTCCGTCAAGGACTGTATAGTTACATGTCAGTCAAAGTGATACATACATACATACATACATATGTACATACATACATACTTTGGCTCCGAAATCAAGTGACTCCGACTCTGCTCTAACTCCAGATTCTGCCGCAAGTTATTTTGGTCGGTACTGTAATTTTTATTAACAACATGGTTTTATATTGGTCTGTTTTGTCTGTTTTAGATGAAGATTGTACTGAAGCATATTGTAACAATCACGGCACTTGCTCAGTTGTCAGCGGTCACAACGTCTGTGCATGCGAACCTGGCTATGCCGGACCTACTTGTCAAACAGGTATTTATGAAGCTGAAGATTAGAGTACATTTTTATATGTACAGTACGGCTCAAAATTAACATCCTATGACTCCGGAGTCAGCGTCACTGACTTCATTTTGCAGTCAGTGACTGCAGTCAACCCATTGACGTCACAGGTCCAACTTTACTTCCGGTAGTTTTGAAATTCATAAACTGACTCCGGAGTCGGAGTCAGTCACTTCGAAATCACCATCACCTTAGTCATCACTATGCTACACTCAAACATATGTGAAAGCGTAGTTTCCAAGCCATATATAAAGTAGTGATGACTAATGTGATGCTGATTTCGCAGTCACTGACTCTGACTCCGGAGTCAGTTAACCAGTATCAAAACGACCAAAAGTAAATTGGACTTGTGACGTCAATAGGTGGTTGACTGCAGTCACTGACTGCAATGAAGTCAGTGATGCTGACTCCGGAGTCATATGATGTTAATTTTGAGCTGTCCTGTATCACCAACACCATACCCTACTAAACGAGCGTTGTTGGCTATAGCTACATTTTGCCTGACTTTCGTCCAATATAGCGGCAGTAGTTATAGCCATAGGAGAGCTGGATTGGTGTTTATACTGTAACAGCAATGGCTCAATTGGCTATGCCAAAAGTATATCAATACAATATCAGACCAATGCCCAATTCGATTTCGAGCTATTTAGTTAGTTTAATTAAATAGTTTAGTTAATTAGTTATTAATAGCTGTGAACCAATCATATCGCAGCAACTGCTTAGCCCCGCCCACAATGTGATGCCACATTGATGACGTGTGATTGGAGGCGGAGTTAAAAGGATGTTACGATCTGATTGGCTGATAACTGGCCGAGTTAAAGGGCTGCTACGATCTGATTGGCTGATAATTGCAGACCTGACAGCATATTTTAATGTCACTTTTTGAACTTTAAACTATTTTAAAAATGAAAAGTTTTTCGGTGCGTTATACGTTAATAAAGATTTTTTGAAGTCAGTCAGATGCATTTTTTATGGAAGTGTAACTTTCGCTTCGCATTTTTGTCTGTCAAAATGAACTTATGGTCAACTGCCTTACTTTCTCTAGTCAGTTTAAATTAAAATTTTTAAAAGTTTTTCCAATTAAACTGGGTTAATCGAAACTTTTTTATACAACTTTTGATACTTTGGTTAGTTTATTTTAAAGACCTACATACGCTGTTTCATAAATTTACCGTCCCGGTAAAAATGTTACAGTTTTTAAATATGAAAATTTAAAACTTTAAACTTTTTTCAGTGGTTAGTGAGTTGAAGTTACGACGTAAATACAGTCTGTACAATTTTATTATCTTAATTATCACAGAGAAATTACAAAAAAATCACGTAAACGAGAAATACGATACATAGTAAAGAGTCTTAAGAAACCACACAAAAAACCACCCAGTTTTTGAAAATAATTATACAGAAATAAAAAACCCAGAAAAAAGAAAAACATGCTATTATAAACAATAGCTAGATTTATACTTGTCCGTAACAGTGCCTGTAAATACAATAGGCTTACGGTCAAGTTTAAACCTGGCTTGTTCGACAATAGACAAAAGGTCGATTCATACTTACAGCCGTTCAATCGACAAACATACACCAACATTACAAAACACTATGTACTTGCGCTATGTATTGTTATTGATTTTTTGGTTACTGTATAATTACTACGGTAGTAAAAAATCGACTTTTGACACACACAAAAGACTAGTAATTCAAAAAACTACTTAGCTGTTTTAATGTATCGTAGATTTATTTTTAAATCAGTTATTCGAGAAGTTCTTGATTAAAACAGCTCGAGTAGTACCAAAACGTTAAGCAGGGTTTATGTTTGACCTCAAGGACACCGGGACAGGAACAGGGACGAATTTGGTCAAAATTCTGAGAAGAACTGAAGTTTTTTGGGTTGAATTTTATCAAGATATATTTTATCAACAGGCCACATGTGGCATTTTTTGGAATGGCTAGGGAACAAACGCACAGCGATAAAAACAAGTACGAACCATGCTTTCAGTGCAAAGGGACAACATGATTATTTATGCAACTTTGTGATCTTTTATGTAACAAAAAAAACTTTTCGAGGTTTAAACTGTGAAAATTAACACTTCAAAAACCTACAATACATACCATATTGTGTCCTTTGCAAACCTACGTACTACAAAAACACAAAAATATTGCAGTAACAAAAAATGGCTACACAATTTTTTGTCTAATATCCCTGTTCAAGTTTGGGCGGGTTGCAATGGTCGCAACCACCGGGCGCTCCCATCTCCCCTGGCATCCCGGGGGTTCCTGGCATTCCCGGCATCCCCATGGCTCCGGGTTGCCCTGGATCTCCCGGTTCCCCTGGGGTGCCGGCTGCCCCACAAGCACTGCCCCCGCCCCCTCCGCCCCCACCACCTCCCCCACCGTTTCCACCATAACCTCCACCATTGCCTCCGCCGTTGGCCATCTCCTCAGCGCACAGATCCTTGCCGGGGGGTCCGGGGGGGCCTGGGGAACCGGGGGCTCCCGCCATTCCCGGTGCACCGGCCGGTCCGCACACCACTCCGCCGTTCACTCCGCCTCCATTGCCACCTAGTGTTAAAGAAATGGTATATAAGAGTTGGCGTGATAGTGGATAGATTGCTAGAGGTCCTATAGATATCTGGTCTCTATCCAAGTACCTCACCATATGTAAAAGTCAAAGTCTGATTTTCAACCAGCGCAGAAAACCCATTGAGGAGTGGATTACATACTGAAGTCTGACCAAAAATCGCAGGACCCTGAGATAAAATGGCCTGTTTGCGAATATTCATTGTAAACTCTTGCTGCCTAAAATTAGTTATTTTTGTAATAAATTCGCGTGTTTCTTTTTGTATTAAGGTCCAGCATTTTTTGGTCAGACTTTATTTGATGCTTTGACGATTAACTACTTTATTGATATTATTACTAATTGTTTACGCGTACATATACTCGTTACGTCATCATAGAAATGCACACGAGTTTTACCTCAATTTGAAATTATGTAAATTTAGTAAATTCAACAGTAGTTGTTGCGAAGTTTGACTGGAAAGAAATTAAACATATATTTAACATGAAACTTCTTAGTACCTCCATTGCCATATCCGCCAGCTCCACCACCGCCGCCTCCGCCTCCACCTCCACCTCCGCCTCCTCCGCCGTTTCCATAGCCACCGGCTCCGCCTCCACCGGCACCCCCTCCACCGCCTCCGCCTCCGCCTCCACCGGCACCGCCATCAGTGGGACAGTCAATGACGATAAGCTTGCCAGGTTCACCGGCGGGTCCTTTTTCTCCTCGCATTCCGGGCATTCCCGGCATGCCAGCGGGTCCGGGAGGTCCGGGTGCTCCTTGTTTGGGTTCCGTTTTCATACCGTAACCCCCACCCCCTCCGTTACCCCCTCCGCCATTTCCGTCCATGCCTGCGTCATCTCCGGGCTCTCCGGGGGTGCCCTTGTCGCCTGGTGGACCCGGAGGTCCGGGTGGGCCGGGCTGACAAACATCTGGACAGTCCATCCCCATGCCTTTATCTCCATTTGCTCCACCATTTCCGTTTCCGTTACCGTAACCTCCGCCCCCATTGGCTCCACCTCCATTGGCTCCGCCTCCTCCGTTTCCTCCACCGCCGCCATTCATACCATACCCTCCGTTCCCATTGGCTCCACCGCCGTTAGCCCCGCCTCCATTGGCTCCGCCTCCCATCATCATTCCGCTGCCATCCATTCCAGCCTCTCCGTCCATACCGTCCATTCCATCCATCCCAGGGGCACCAGGTGGGCCTGCGGGGCCGGCCGGGCCCTGGTGGCATGTGCAGCCTAGAAAATTATTAAAAAATGGCATGAAACCGATATGTACTGTCTGTCAAGCTGTATGTAAATATACCATATTTAGATCTCTCTATTTGTACAGATACCATATGTATAGCTAGCTATGGATATGTACTAAAAAGTCAGTATTGCTTAAACCGAAAATTTTAGTGAGTTGTGCCTAACAATCCTGCTTCGTAAACAATTACCAAAATATATCTCATAATGGATGCCAGGTGAACCTAGACCGTCACCGTGCTTATCTAAAAAAGTACAGCTATGCATGGAAATAATAACTAATATTTATAACGCGAAATGTTATACTCTTGTGGCAACATTTGTTGGATTTAAAGCAAGCTAAAAAGATTTAAGACGGAACACTCACACTTCTCTGCCTTCATCTCTCCCATCATGCCACCTGAAAAATAAAAAAATACAATTTAGTTTTCAACAAATTCACATCATTAGGTATGTTTGGCGAGAGTATCGATAATAAATGGATAATAGACAATAGCATATCAATTTTTTGAGCTTCTATATGACGCTGAAATTGAAATTAGATCTATTATTATCGCACCATTATATAACCGTATATAAAATTAATAAATATACAGCCAGACATATAGCTAGAAGTACTCATGTACTTAATAATGTAATCTCAATTAATAGCTACTCTACTCTTGCTATGGCACTGTTCAACAGACATCTTTCCACTGACACTCAGTATTTTGATCTCTGCTATATAGTCATCTTAGCTCTGCCGACAAATACGTCAAATAATATGAGGGGTCAGGGGTCAATGGAGGCGGGGCTACGGCGGTGGAGCTGGGGGGGTTTGGTTGTGGCGGCGGTGGCGGGGGGGGGGGCTGGGTGGGCTGGGGGGGGGTTGGTGGGGTGGTGGGGGGTGGGGGGAGGCTGTCCAGATGTTTGTCAGCCCCTGCCCACCCGGACCTCCGGGTCCACCAGGCGACAAGGGCACCCCTGGAGAGCCCGGAGATGACGCAGGCATGGACGGAAATGGCGGAGGGGGTAACGGAGGGGGTGGGGGTTACGGTATGAAAACGGAACCCAAACAAGGAGCACCCGGACCTCCCGGACCCGCTGGCATGCCGGGAATGCCCGGAATGCGAGGAGAAAAAGGACCCGCCGGTGAACCTGGCAAGCTTATCGTCATTGACTGTCCCACTGATGGCGGTGCCGGTGGAGGCGGAGGCGGAGGCGGTGGAGGGGGTGCCGGTGGAGGCGGAGCCGGTGGCTATGGAAACGGCGGAGGAGGCGGAGGTGGAGGTGGAGGCGGAGGCGGCGGTGGTGGAGCTGGCGGATATGGCAATGGAGGTACTAAGAAGTTTCATGTCAAATATATGTTTAATTTCTTTCCAGTCAAACTTCGCAACAACTACTGTTGAATTTACTAAATTTACATAATTTCAAATTGAGGTAAAACTCGTGTGCATTTCTATGATGACGTAACGAGTATATGTACGCGTAAACAATTAGTAATAATATCAATAAAGTAGTTAATCGTCAAAGCATCAAATAAAGTCTGACCAAAAAATGCTGGACCTTAATACAAAAAGAAACACGCGAATTTATTACAAAAATAACTAATTTTAGGCAGCAAGAGTTTACAATGAATATTCGCAAACAGGCCATTTTATCTCAGGGTCCTGCGATTTTTGGTCAGACTTCAGTATGTAATCCACTCCTCAATGGGTTTTCTGCGCTGGTTGAAAATCAGACTTTGACTTTTACATATGGTGAGGTACTTGGATAGAGACCAGATATCTATAGGACCTCTAGCAATCTATCCACTATCACGCCAACTCTTATATACCATTTCTTTAACACTAGGTGGCAATGGAGGCGGAGTGAACGGCGGAGTGGTGTGCGGACCGGCCGGTGCACCGGGAATGGCGGGAGCCCCCGGTTTCCCAGGCCCCCCCGGACCCCCCCGGCAAGGATCTGTGCGCTGAGGAGATGGCCAACGGCGGAGGCAATGGTGGAGGTTATGGTGGAAACGGTGGGGGAGGCGGTGGGGGCGGAGGGGGCGGGGGCAGTGCTTGTGGGGCAGCCGGCACCCCAGGGGGAACCGGGAGATCCAGGGCAACCCGGAGCCATGGGGATGCCCGGGATGCCAGGAACCCCCGGGATGCCAGGGGAGATGGGAGCGCCCGGTGGTTGCGACCATTGCAACCCGCCCAAACTTGAACAGGGATATTAGACAAAAAATTGTGTAGCCATTTTTTGTTACTGCAATATTTTTGTGTTTTTGTAGTACGTAGGTTTGCAAAGGACACAATATGGTATGTATTGTAGGTTTTTGAAGTGTTAATTTTCACAGTTTAAACCTCTAAAAGTTTTTTTTGTTACATAAAAGATCACAAAGTTGCATAAATAATCATGTTGTCCCTTTGCACTGAAAGCATGGTTAGTACTTGTTTTTATCGCTGTGCGTTTGTTCCCTAGCCATTCCAAAAAATGCCACATGTGGCCTGTTGATAAAATATATCTTGATAAAATTCAACCCAAAAAACTTTCATTTCTTCTCAGAATTTTGACCAAATTTGTTCCTGTTCCTGTACCAGTGTCCTTGAGCTCAAACATAAACCCTGCTTAACGTTTTGGTACTACTCGAGCTGTTTTAATCAAGAACTTCTCCAATAACTGATTTAAAAATAAATCTACGATACATTAAAACAGCTAAGTAGTTTTTTGAATCACTAGTCTTTTGTGTGTGTCAAAAGTCGATTTTTTACTACCGTAGTAATTATACAGTAACCAAAAAATCGATAACAATACATAGCGCAAGTACATAGTGTTTTGTAATGTTGGTGTATGTTTGTCGATTGAACGGCTGTAAGTATGAATCGTACCATTTGTCTATTGTCGAATAAGCCAGGTTTAAACTTGACCGTAAGCCTATTGTATTTACAGGCACTGTTACGGACAAGTATAAATCTAGCTATTGTTTATAATAGCATGTTTTTCTTTTTTCTGGGTTTTTTATTTCTGTATAATTATTTTCAAAAATTGGGTGGTTTTTTGTGTGGTTTCTTAAGACTCTTTACTATGTATCGTATTTCTCGTTTACGTGATTTTTTTGTAATTTCTCTGTGATGGTGAGGATGATGAAATTGTACAGAACTGTATTTACATCATAACTTCAACTCACTAACCACTGAAAAAAAGTTTAAAGTTTTAAATTTTCATATTTTAGAACTGTAACATTTTTACCGGGACGGTAAATTTATGAAACAGCGTATGTAGGTCTTTAAAATAAACTAACCAAAGTATCAAAAGTTGTATAAAAAAGCTTCGATTAACCCAGTTAAATTGGAAAAACTTTTAAAATTTTAATTTAAACTGACTAGAGAAAAGTACGGCGGTTGACCATCAGTTCGTTTTGACAGACAAAAATGCGAAGCGAAA
>JASANF010001817.1:0-12802 GCA_030248245.1 Trissonchulus sp. WLG1_4 | reverse complement strand
ATAAATCTGTTGCTGACTTTGATATATCTCTACCCATCTCCATTTTCCCCATAAAATTTGCCACAAAAAGCGCCACCAAAAACCACAACATTCAATCATAGATACAGCTTAACCAGTTCATCGCTAACAGCAGCGGGCGTCATGATTCCCAGATCAGTGAACAGCAGCCGGATATAGCTGGGCGGGGTATAATCCACTAGCGGATGTTCCGGTTCCAGGTCTGACTCCGCCCGCAGCAGGGACGCCGGAAACTTGAATCCAAGCGGGATGTCGCGCTGATTGAGCGGATACTCTTTCACAAACTTCACACTTTCTGCCATGGCATAGACCGGCTTGTTCATCTGCTTGGCACACATGGCAATGGCCAAGGTGCCAATCTTATTGATCACCCCCCCGTTCTCCACCACCCCCTCTGCGCCCACCAGAACCAGATCCACCTGAAACGGCCAAACGACCAATCAAAATGCAGCTCGCCGCGAAGCCAATGAACCACGCAGGCTTGCCGTCGTGCAAGGCTACGCACATGAACATATAAACTAAATAAATAATTTTAATATTAAATAAATATATAAAGTTTAAACAGAGTTGACAAAAATATATTTGCTTTAGGCTCGATTCTTACTTACAACCGTATGTCCGTTCAGCCGGCAGAATGACGTCACTAGCAGCCTAGTGCAGTAGATCAGCCAGCGCCTGTGACGTCATTATTTCGTCATTTTGTAGGCTGAACGGACATACGGCTGTAAGTATGAATCGAGCATAATAACAATAACTAATACCTCAATTTGACGTCAATTACAAAATTTGGTGCATTTGGGATAAACGGTGCGGATTTGGTGTATTGGAGATGCAAAGTTATAAACTACTAATGGAGTACGAATGCCTAAAATCCATTTTTAATAGCTTACAAATGTTTCCAAGCAGCTCTGCCGCCATGAGGCTGATAAAAAAACTACAATACACAAAGAAACCCCTAATGGAAGTCGAATCATGCTTCCAGCCGTATTATCCGATCAGCCGGCAAAACTACGCAATAATTACGCCACCGACCAAATAAAGTGTATATATTATATAAAAACAACTTGTAGCGTACGCTATTCTCAATTTCACCGACAAAACAGTCCTACAGCTCCAAGCCTAAATCTATCCTTATCTTCCCAGTAGTTGCTACATCCACCCCCTACTTTTTCCAAGACATAGGCCACGGCGCTATCCAATATGACGGTGACCCGATGTCCCATCTTGCGCAGTCTCTCCGCCATCTGACGTCCGGTGTAGTCGGGCGCGGACTCGGTCACATAGACGTGTAGGCGACAGCCAGTCTGGGCCGACAACTGTAGGGCCTCCAGGACTACGCGCGAAAAGGAGTGGGTCAGAATAACTGAGCCGTCGCGAATGAACTGTTGGCTGGATTTGGCTATTTTCTCCCTGGGTAAAATTAAATTGAATACTTTTTACAATTTAATTAATTGACAAACAAAAGTATTTGACATAGGGATTTTGACAGAACGAAACCGCAATGGAACCGGACCCGGGATGCCTCACAGATTTTAATCAATTGCCTTAAATAATCTTAATAGGTTTCTTAAGTCTTAAATAATAATAGCTTTGTTAAGTTAAAATGAATAAAATAATCTTAAAACTTTAATCATTTAATTGGAACGTCCCCTAGTTTCTTTCGTATAAATTATCATTACAGCTTTTCTAGAAAAAAAACTTTGAACAAAAGACAAAACTATATGAAACTAATATTCAAAAAATTACCAAAAAATAAAAAAATCCAAAATCAATGGATAGTCTATTTCCCTTGAACGAGCATGTGTTAAAGATAGGCCAGGTTTTGAGCACTAAATTTTTGTTTTGGGCTTAGGCTTAGGCTCCGGCTCAATTTTAGACTAAGCTAAGCCTTAGGCGATCCAAATAAACATAAAAAAACCACTGCTATTTCTTGCTTCCAATGACAAGAATTGCACTAGCTCATTCAGAGGAACTAGTAGACGCACGTATGAATCCCTGGGGCCGGTTGGGTTGCTCAGCTTTACAAGTCTTAACAATAATTGTAACAATGCAAAATCAGGTGATTCGTAATAAATTTAGATGATGAAATCGTAACGAATCACCCGATTTTGCACTTATAATTATTTTTTACACCATTGTAAGACTTGTGAAGTTGAGCAACAGGCCCCTGACCCACCTGGCGCCCCGCACCCTCTCAATGAACAGCCGTCCTCGTTCCAGCAGCACTTTCCGGCACTCATTGAAGTCGGGCTGGTCCAGTGCGGCGAGCGTGATGAATCGTCTGAAGAGTTCACTGGCTGAGCTGAGGGAGGTGGTCGAGTGATCTGTGGCCAGCATCGAGCAAACCGACACCGACAGCTCGTCGTTTAGGCCCGCTAGGGTTTCTGGCAAACAAGACGGACAGGGGGGGATTAGAGGGATTAGAGGATTAAGTGGATTAGGGGATTAAGCAAATTAGTAGACTTACGATTGACTGCACCAAATTAATTACACTGAAGTCTGAGCTTGAGCTAAACTCCGATTAAACCGATTTTGCTAAATCGCAGCTACAGGTACATAACGTAGTGTCAGCCTGAGCGCCGACTGTACTAAAATTTATACACTTTGTGCACGGTAATCGATTTAAGGAAATTGAGTCTGGACTTGATCAGTTTAAGCTAAATCTTCGTTCCTCAGATAGACGGCTAAGGTGAATTGAAATTTATACGTGACTCCCCAAGATTCGCCACCCCGATCCCGGATGCAAAAATACTAAAAAAACACCTGCTCTGCTGCGCTTGACGACTTCGTAGAGTGTTTCGATGGCCGCGACAGCTGGCGACTTGTTCGGGTCAGACTTCAGCAGACCGCTAAAAAATTGCTCCACCGCACGACTATCCATACTGAGCCTGAAATTGAAAAAATGACTGCTTGCAAACAAAAAACTCGGAATTTGGAATCGAAAAACTTTTCGGCGTAACATAAAGTTGGTTTTTTCAGCGGACGAAGAACTTTTTAGATACGTTGACAGGTTGAAAAAATCTGCCCAAAAATTTCAAAACAATTTTCAGTCCATTTTTCTCGAAATTCACGATTCACTTTTGAGTTTATCTCACCTAAATACAGTAGTTTATTGCTCCGAGTTGCTACTAAAATTTGGCATAGGACAACCTAACAATAATGAGAAAAAACGTATGAGGATCTATGCTGTTTCAATCCCGAAACCAAAATGTGAACAATGGCAGTTTATTAATTTGACCTGCAAAACTCGATTACAGTTACAGCCCCGGTTCATACTCGTCCTTGTCCCTATAGTTTTGTGCTTAACCGATTCTAAGAAACCTGCCCAGCCAAATCAGTCAACTTTTTACTTTTGCGCCAAAGCCAGCCAATTGAAAGCGATATTCCGTAAACAAAAAGTAAGCCTGTGTGAACAGTTTTGCAAAAGTAAAAAGCATAAAGTAAAAAGTATGTCTGCGTGAACCGGGCCTAACGGCTACCAGCAGGCACGATCCTAATTATCACGATATTTTCGCCAACTTGTCGGCTGTACGTATGACTCTATTCGTGAAAAAACCCGCTTTTACTATCAAACACAGTTCACCGAACAAAACTTGCGTAAATAGCCACAGATGAAGCAGTCAAAAATTGATAAACTTTTACTGAAGCACATAACGTAATCATGTAACAGTGAAAACAGAAAACGATTAAATAAAATTTACTTAATATTATAACAATCATACAAGTAATTGCAATTAATAAACAATAATATAGCATGCATTATCAAAAAGCTACCAAACCTACTTCTAAAATACACTGATAAATACAAATACAACCAAAAACTACAGTACAACCACTTTTCAAAAAGCATTAATAACAAAATTTGGTCGGTTTTTTTTACCGTCCTCACTCCTCAGCTATAGATTCTCTCGGAAACGACTCGAGCTGTCCTTAGCCTAAGAAGGCCAAGAGGATCACCCGTGGCTTGCCAGCAGGCGTTATTAGTTAACATATTAATAACAGTTTAGATGTGTATGTGTTCGCCTGGCTGTGGGGGGCCACAAAGTAAATTTGGTGGGTGGACGTGGAACTATCGTACAATTTCAACTGAAAATTTTAAACATAAATCAAATATGAATTGTAAAGTAAAAAAACCCAATCTACTGCGCAGGTAAATCTATTAACACACTACGTGGTTCGTCAAAACCCCCAAATAGTTTCAACTGAAACTCATGCACGCACCCTGTGTTTATGGAACTAATAAGTTTCAAGTGATACTTACTAATAACAAGCAAATTACAGGACACATTATTAATATTCTACGCAATTTAACTCAACAATTTTTCTAATTTTTACGAGTATTGTTATTAAAACACAATAATATATACTCGTTCTTATCGTAACCTCTATTTCAAAAACCATATTCACTTATTTTATTTCAGAATTCATTTGGGGAAAAAGCGGAGAATCGAGTATTGAGTCTTGACAATGTGCAAGTCTGTCGATATTAAAAATATGACATTGAAACTATTAATCCTTGTACACATTTCATTGTACTTCTATTTCCGTTTATCTTATCCATACGACACAACCAGCTAAACAATATCATGCCAATCTTCCACAAAAGTGATCAATCAAAAAGACAACTAAATTGAGCCTAATAGAATAATTCATTTGCGTAGACAGTCGACGGCCTTTTTGGCAGCGTCGTCCAGATCGGCAGCCGTGATGATGGGAAGCCCGCTGTCCGCCAGCGATTTGCGAGCCTGGTCCACGTTTGTGCCTATACAAAAAAAGCAGTTCCAACTCCTTGTCCTGGTTTCTGTCCTTTCGTCCTTATCTCAGTCCCTTTGTCCTGGTTTCTGTCCTTTCGTCCTCGTCTCAGTCCCTTTGTCCTGGTTTCTGTCCTTTCGTCCTTATCTCAGTCCCTTTGTCCTGGTTTCTGTCCTTTCGTCCTTATCTCAGTCCCTTTGTCCTGGTTTCTGTCCTTTCGTCCTTATCTCAGTCCCTTTGTCCTTGTCTCTGTCTTTTTGTCCTTGTCTAAGTCCTTGAATCTATCCTTTCGTCCCTGTCTTTGTCCTTGTGTCAATCCATCTGAACTGAACTCATCTGTGTCCCTTTACCCCTGTCTCTGTCCTATTGTGCTTGTCTCTGACCTACTGTTCTTGAATCAGTCCTTTTGTCCCTGTCCTTTGGTTCTTGTCTCAATCCTTGTGTCCTTGTCTCTGTCCTTTTAGCCTGTCTCATGTCCTTTTGTCCTCGTCTCTGTCCTTTTGTGCTGTCTCCGTCCTATTGTGTTTGTCTCTATCCTTCTGTCTCTATTAAGCACCAGTGCCAGAGGGACAACAACTGCCCTGACATATGTGCATCAGGCCACTACGACTATAGTCTGACCAAAAAGTGTATGTACGGAACTTCATTGCTTCATAGCAGCTTAGCCGTTTGAGGTAACCCCCATAATGTATATATCATTCGAAAGCATTTTTGATGGATATTTTCATAAAGTTAAATTATTTCGGAAATTTTGAAGTTAAAAATTTTAATTCAAATAAAATCGATTTTTTCCGCCTAATTATAGGAAACCTAATGTATTAGATATCATTCGATGCCCATTTCATTCTGCGTCTAACGATATATACAACATTCCTATAGCATGTACCTGTCAAAAATTATCGAATTTTTTAGTTTTGATTTTTCTATTGAAAAACGTCATTTTTGGCCCGTTTTATTCGCTGTAACTCAGCAAATACTCAACCAAGTCTGATAAATTTTGGATGAATACACGCGTTGTGACCTCGCACAGTCTGTGAAAGTGATAAAATTTCAAAATTTGATACTAAATTTTTCAATATTTGTCAGGTTTACAGTCATTTTTCAGCAATTTTTGTTCAAGATTAGTTAAAATAATTGTTACCACAATAAAGTTCAGTTCTTTGGCTTGCATTTGATACCAAAAACATGTGCTTTTGATTGGATTGAGCAAAGTTATGCAAAAAATAAATCATTATTCACAGTCTATGTGTGCGCCCAACAAAAATTTATACACGCATATCAGCGTGTAGAATGTTTGAACGCATGCACATGCATGCTCATCAAGCACTAATTTTTGACAAGTAATGAAAACAGCTATATCTTTTTGCTGCATAACTTTGTTCCATCCAATCAAAAGCACATGTTTTTGGTATCAAATGAAAGCCAAAGAACTTAACTTTATTGTGGTAACAATTATTTTAACTAATCCTGAACAAAAATTGCTGAAAAATAACTGTAAACCTGACAAATATTAAAAAATTTAGTATAAAATTTTGAAATTTTATTACTTTCACAGACTGTGCGAGGTCACAACGCGTCTATTCATTCAAAATTTATCAGATTTGGTTGAGTATTTGCTGAGTTACAGCGAATAAAACGGGTCAAAAATGACGTTTTTCAATAGAAAAATCAAAACTAAAAAAAATCTATAATTTTTGACAGGTACATGCTATAGTGATGTTGTATATATCGTTAGACGCAGAATAGAATGGGCTATCGAATGATATCTAATACATTAGGTTTCCTATAATTAGGCGGAAAAAATCGATTTTATTTGAATTAAAATTTTTAACTTCAAATTTTCCGAAATAATTTAACTTTATGAAAATCTCCATCAAAAATGCTTTCGAATGATATATACATTATGGGGGTTACCTCAAACGACTAAGCTGCTATGAAGCAAAGAAGTTCCGTACATACACTTTTTGGTCAGACTATAGTTCTAGTCTAGTTACAGATCTCTAAGTATCTTCAACCACCTTTACTGTTACAATAGCCTAATAGCACCGCAACCAACCTTCCAGGCGCACAATCAGAGGCACTTTGAGGGCAGACTTTTTGAAAGCACTGATCAGTCCGCCGGCAATGGTCTGGCAGTTGACAATTCCACCGAAAATGTTAACCAGAATGGCACCAACCTAAATCACCCAATACTTGGCCACGCTAGCTATGAAGCAACAGTGTTTTTGAATTGAAAATTGAAATTGAAAAAAAAATGAAAACCCAGTTGAAAAAAATTATTTTGCTCAAGTCCACACATGTAGTTTGGAGAAAGCCCCCCCCCCAAATTCGGTCATTTTAGCATTGGGCAGAGGTCTCGCCAAGATGGGGAGGGATATAATTTTATTATCCAGTTTAATGACGCATTAGCGCTTTCTGCACCATATTCGCGCAAATCAATCGCAAACAACAGGGACCTGTTGTACAGTTCCACAAGTCTTACAATACTGTAACAATAGTACAAGTGCAAAATCAGGTAATTCGTTACCCATCCGTCATATAAATTCAATTCATATATTAATGGCCGCCAACCCGTGGATCAGAAGTGATGATTTCGAAAGCCTGCAAGACCTGGTCTTCCTTCACGCCCCCGCCGACGTCCAGGAAATTGGCCGGGTCCCCCCCGTGCAGCTTGATAATGTCCATCGTGGCCATAGCCAGACCGGCGCCATTCACTGAAAATATATATTGCGTTTGCGTATATAAAAATAAGAAATGGTATGTAGACAGAGACATTCCAGTTCAACCATACAGGTAGTTGGGGGGATGGGAGGGCAGACCCCCCCTCCCCCCCAACCTCAACCCGTGTACGCCCTTGCCTTTCCCCATGATAAACTAAAAATACCCTGAAATTTTCAAAATGTTGCAAAATTTTCGCAAGAAGTGCCGTTTTTAGTAAACTTTGCCCAAATTTCCAGGACCCACCTCCCCGGCCCCTTAATTTTGGGGCATGTTCCCCCATCCCATATATACATGTATGCTTTCAACCACAGGGCACAAACATACTTGACCACTGGAGACTTCACCCACGTTAAAACGTATATATATAAGCATAAACAAATTTATTATATTTACAAGACTAGTGCGTCTAGTTTAGACTAGTTCGACCAAATCTAGATCCCGAAGTAAGTTATTGTATGACAATAAAAAAATTTTGAAATTTTTTTAAAATTTTGTTCAAAATTAAATTTTAATGCGAATTGATCGCATATGTGGTGATTATAGGTAGTCACCAAAGGGAAAAATTCCAGGAGCCATAACGTTTGTTAGGGTTACGGTATCGACGTGAAATTTGTTTTATATGCTTGCGCTTGTCAAGAGCTATCAATTGATATGTCGCATTATGACGTAAACAGCGACAAATGGTCAGTATAAAAATAATAGTCATACGTGACTGGCCGTTGCGTCCGTAAACGTCATGTAAGGTATCATCCGAAAGCCCTTTCAATTCTGAGTTGAATGCTGTCAATTTTGTGTTTCTACGTCAAGGTTGACGCAAGTTATAACGATTTCAATTTTTCCGAACTTTTGTTCAATACGTATATGGTGTGAGTAGTCGCGAGGAATTTTTTCGAACAAAATGTTTTCGAAAAAGAACTTTTGGCCATAACTTTTTTCAGGGACCACGTAAATGCTTCCGGTTTTCGTAGTTAGATAGAGCAGAAGAAGGGCTTTTATTTGATACCAAAAAAGCTACACGTTAACGCTGACTTATATACCGAAAAACGCAAAATAAAATTTTAGAATAAAATAGATTTCAAATTTAGACCCATATTGCCGGCTCCATGGTCACTGATAGAGTAAAAACTGTTTTGTGTAAGGATCACAGTAATATGGCTGACTTCATGGAAGCATTACCTTTGTTATATCAATGGTAACACGGACGTTACGTAACATTTTTGAAAAATACTAAGTTTACGTAAAAATTGTTGACGCCATAACTTTTTTTAGCTAACTGGTAAAAAGTTCTAGTTTTCGGCATCAGTTAGGATATAAGAACAGCTTTGATTTGACACCATAAAAAGTATAGGTTACCGCTGACTTATGTGCCGAAAAACGGATGATTAGTTTTGACAATAAAATAACTCCAACTTTATTGACCTGGAACCAGAGAACCGGGTCACGTCCAGCACAATGTAAACTTGTTTCATGTTCAGAACATCAACGCCAACCCTTCCAGAGCCACCTCACCCTATTATTATAATTATCACAAAAAATAGGATAGTTTTAAAGATGGTAATAATTAAAGATGGTAATAATATACTAAACGTCCATCCAAAAACATTCAATTTCGATGGATAATTCTCAGAAAGCAGGTAGCTGCTATTGATCCAACGAGATCGAAGTCCGGGATCGAAATTTCACCATCGAGATGCGGAATCATAAACAGACCAATAAAAACTACAAATCCCGGCTTGTTGTGAATACCGTAAGACTCCAATAAAAAATCGAGAGTCTGGGGGAAGGTCCTGAAAATCTGAGCAACAATGTGTACTTTTTTTAAAAGTTCGGACTTATAGGGTGGAATGCATAAAGGCAGTCTTACGTTAAAACCAGCCTAAGGCGTTCCATTTCAGTAATCTAGAACATCGTAACGAAAAATTCTACACGTATTACATAGGTTTAAACGTTGCCCTTAGACTGCGTTTAGCAAGACTGAACTAAGACTGCCTTTATGCATTCCACCCATAGTGTCTCCATACCCAGACAGGCGATATTTCCGGTAAGATCGACATAGTTGAGGTTTGCCTTCTCGGCTCGCCGTTCCCTTTCGTTCAGCTCAGACTGGTCGTCTAGGCCGAAAATGGCCTTCTGTCGGAAGGCGGCCGAATCGTCAAAGTTCAGCTTGGCATCAAAGGACAGGGCTGAAACAAAAAAAACAGGTAGGAACTAATCCTCGGGATTAAACGGACTAGACTTATTTTAATCCACAATTTATAAAACCAATGTTCGATTAAACAGACTAAAACTAAGAATGCATTCACTTAAATGATTAAAGAAATCGTTTCGAACGTACCAAACTTGCTTTAGTCCACTGTTCATAACATTACCGATTAAACTAGTGAGGTCAGGGACATCAGTGGCGTAGCCAGGAAAATTGGAAAAGATTGACATTGATTTGAAAAAAAAATAGAAAAATTTTTAATTTTTGGGTCAAATTTGGTCAATTGAAGACGTATCCGAAATTTTTTTCCGCCCGGACACCATAAAAACTAAAGGGGGGATCCTTCCAAGTGTAAAATTTGTCGGAAAAAAAATTAGGGGAGGAGGACCTCCCCCTATCCCCCCTGGCTACGCCCCTGAGGGACATGTATTAAGTTATCTTGAAAATACTTTAGAGTAGCCCACACCTTCAAATTGATACTGAACTTTTCAGTTCCAGACCTAATCATTACATAACATCTTTGTGGTCATTACAAGACCTCAAAGGGCCTATGCAAAGATTTTCAGTTAAAGTTAAAGTTTTCGTTAAGTTAAAGTTGAATATTCTTCTACACGTAAACTACTAAACATATTTAGTGAAGCATTAATCTGACAGGTTTCGCCAAAATACATTCAAAAAACACTGCAGTTACATGCGTTCTCTGCTTAATACGGTTGGAACCATAGGACCGCTACAGGTCCCTGCAAAAACAGAACTAGTTTTAGTTAGTTCAAGAGAATTTTAGTTTAGTTTTAGTACAGTTATCTTAACACTAAGTTTACCAAGCTAACATACATATAGGAAACATTACACCAACTGGTTTCGCTAGTCTGTCACAAGTTATATTAATAAGCGTAGCCTTTAAAATTAGGTTCGATTAAGCGGGTCGAATAAAAGCCTGTCTTCAGTAAAAATTTCACTCAACTGGTGTGCTGAGTTTGAGTCGAATCTAATTATACCGGCCAACGTTACGCAACCATATTATTAAGTCTCCACAACGTTGGTTTAGGGATGGGTTTGGTCTATACACTCACGCAGTTGGCTTAATTGAATTCAATAAACCTAATTAATACCAGCTACCCCTATGTCGGTAAAGCTGGTATTAAATAGGTTAGCTGAGTTAACTAAACTATCATTGTGGGGACTTAATAATATGATTAACATTGGCGGGTAGTATGATTAATTTCGAAACTACTCGCTAATCGGGTGGTGCTTGACTGTAGACTGGCCTTGACTCAACCCGCTTCATCCACCCCGATTTAAAAGGCTACGCGTTTGTGAGACAAACAAAACCAGTTGGTGAAATGTTTCAAATGTGTTTGTTAGCTTTGGAAATTTAGTGCAAAGATTACTGTACTGAAACTAAACTAAAATTCTCTTGAACTAACTAAAACTAGTTCTGTTTTTGCAGGGGCCTGTAGCGGTCCTATGTTTCCGTCTATATAGATTAGCACAGAACACCTGAAACTGCAGTGTTTTGCGAATGTGTTTTTGCGAAACCGGTCAGATTAATGCTTCATCTAAATTATTTAGTAGTTTTCGTGTGAAACCAATGTAACTTAAACTTATAAACTTAAACTTAAAATCTTTGCATGGATCCTTTGAGGTCCTGTTATATAAACTAGCAATCGAAGTTACCGAAGTCTTTGGCATTCACAAATACTCTAATCCATTAAGGAAAAATCGCCAGTAGGCCACAACGGGTTGCCGACCGGTAAGGGACCCTCTATTCTAGGCAGAAGACCCTCTATTCTACGCAGAGGACACTCTATTCTAGGCAGACGACCCTCTATTCTAGGTAGAGGACCCTCTATTCTAAGCAGAGGACCCTCTATTCTAGGTAGAGGACCCTCTATTTCTAGCAGAAAACCCTCTAAAGGCAGAGAACCTAGTGTTCAAAGCAGAAAATCATCCATTCTCGGTAAAGAACCCTGTAGTCTAAGCGGAAGACCCTCTATTCTAGACGGAGAACCTTCTATTCTAGTCAGAAGACCCTCTATTCTAGTCAGAGGACTCTCCATTCTAGGCAGAGGACCGTCCATTATAGGCAAAAGATCGTCTATTTTCGGTAAAAAACCTGATATTTATGTTCAGGGACCCAAATTACCCACAAAAACCCCAAAATTTCAATTTCGAAAATTTGAACCCTTCGAAGGGGGGTACCCTGAGTGGGCCGTAGACGGGTCCAGGTGGCTCCTAGGTAAAAATAAACCTTGGTTTCATGTTCAGGGGCTCAAATTACCTCTAGAAACTTCAAAATCCCAATTTCGAAAATTTGACCCCTGAGGACTCCCTAAGGGGGGTACCCTGAGGGGGCCGTATGATGGTCCAGGGAGGTTCTAGGCAAAAATAAACCTTGGATTAGCGTTCAGGGCCTCAAATTACCCCTAAAAACATCAAAATCTCAATTTCGAAAATTTGACCCGTTAGGACCCCCTAAGGGGGGGGGTACCCTGAGGGGGTCATAGGGGGGTCCAGGAGGGTCCTAAGGAAAAATGGACCTCGTATTCGTGTTCAGGGGCCCAAATTACCCCTAAAGACATAAAAATCTCAAATTCGAAAATTTGACCCCTGAGGACTCCCTAGGGGGGGTACCCTAAGGGGGTCATGAAGGGGGGTCTAGGGGGGTCCTGGGTAAAAAATAACCCCAGATTCGTGTTCAGGGGCCCAAATTACCGCTAAAAACACCAAAATCTCCAATTCGAAAATTTGACCCCCGAGGACCCCCTAGGGGGGGTACACTAAGGGGGTAATAGGAGGGTCCAGGGGGGTCCTAGGTAAAAAATAACCCCAGATTCGTGTTCAGAAGCCAAAACTACCCCTAGAGACAGTTTTTTGTCCAAATCCTTGAAAAAAAATTTTTCAAGTTCACAAGGGTCCCCCCTTGGTGTTTTATTTGTACCAAAAATATTTTTTGGGGTCACGTGACCCAGCCCCCCGTGGGGTCAGGGGGTCACAAAGGTTGGGGACACAACTACTCATAGGGGGGGTCCCCCCACCAAAGTTTGGGACAAATCCCCCCAGTAACTCCTGAGAAAAACGAGTAACAAACTTTTGATCACAGGAAAA
>JASANF010001815.1:0-11916 GCA_030248245.1 Trissonchulus sp. WLG1_4 | reverse complement strand
ATTCACAGAACTACCCAGGTTACACTTAATTTATTAATTCAATTAAAACATTACCTCGAATAAACAAATAAGCATCATAGTGATGCAAATGATCTTGCACAGATGAATTTCCAAGAATCGCCAAATGAAAGAACTGATGTCATTTTGATAGTCGGAGATGATTGTTAATCCTCGGAACAGAAAATATGTCCAGTCCGCCACTAAAAAAATAAGATTGAAAGGTTTTTTGTAACATGCAACTGTGTATAGAAACAAAGTTTGTGAATGCGTAATTCTATTCATAATCGAGAATATGCATTTACGTTTTAGTTGTTTTCGCTATTTTTCTGACGCTTTATTTACCAGTAAATTCATATTAGTTAAATTTGTCAGCACTCTTTCAATAAAATAAAATAGTAGATCTTAAATTGTCGTTAAAAAACTTTTTTAAGTCTTTCCATTAACACTAAGTCAATGAAACAATAACGCAAAATAACAAGCATTTCTTACCAAGCTGAGTACTATTTCGTTTGCTACTGGACAGTTTTTCAAACAGAGAATTGCCAACACTCAGACGTTCGACTGAACTTTTGCGTCGACGCAATTTGTGACTGCCTCTTGAGCTATTCAGGCTCGGGGTGTGCGCCAGAACCGTCACTACATCGTCGTCGTTGATTTTGATTTTGTCTGCTACAAACAACAAAAAACTATGAAGAATATTAATAGCAAGAGTACATAATAGTGTCTGACTTCCATAGAGTAAGACACTATGTTAGACGTTTTATTCTTTTGTTATTAAATATTACGACAATAACTTGACTTGATACTCTTTTAGTTTTATTTTTTACATTTGTAGCATTACAATTTTAACTAACATGATAGATGCATTTTAAACTTTAAGCTGTCGGTGTCAATTTAGCAGTGTCAATAACGGTATCCTATTTAGCAAATTTTTTTATGTAACATACAAGTGTTTGTTTGAGCGTTCTTCTGATGGGGCTGGTTAAGCTCTCCAGCTTCTCCTGTTTCAAGGAATATAGAGACATCCCGGCTTGGCATTGCGCTGAAAAGAATTTTTTGAAGTCATACTTAATTTCGTTGGATAGCTAATCCTATTTTCGAAAAGTTCTAAGGCATGTACCATGTCAACTTATTAAACAGTGTCGAGTCGCATATTTTCAATGTTTGTTATATGCCAATATAATCATGACCTTTATGCCTGGCCTGTGGCCGCTAAGCTTTGGCTTGTACCAGTGACATATATACATATATATGACAACAGAAGTCATAACCACGGACTCGCATGAATCACAAACCTACAAATTTGTAGAGCTGTGAGTTTTTTTAAATAAAAATGAGAATGCTTCCCAAGATTTCTAAAAAAATGACTAACTATTAAATACCTTGGCCGTAATGATTGCAACTTCTCTGTTTGTTCCATAAGATCCTTGTGAAAGAAGTTAAGCTGTATAATGGTGATCACGAGAAACGATATTGGACTCAGGAGTTTCACAAAAAGTTCTGCACTGCTATATTTTTCCAAGCCAATGCTTTCCATACTAAAATAACCACAAAATCTTTTATTCTTACATTTAAAGTTGAACAGTATTTTCAGTTGTTGAACTAAATTGCAGAAATTTTGAAATTGAAACGAGAATACAACCGCTGAAAATAATCAAAAAAAGTGTATAGAACTCGTACCTCGATCAGTCACATACTTGTTTTTTTATTATTTTTTGTTTTTATAGTTTTCTTAAACAGTTTAAATTGTCCCTAAACAAACACGATCTGGCTGTGATTTAAGTCTGCTTAAACCTATAGTTTCCGTGGGTTTAGTATGAGTGGATAGTAATTAAAACGTAAAACCTAAACAGTCAAACTATCGGCGTGTTAATTTTTAGTTGGAGCAAGTAGGTTCACGTCACAATCATGCCCGTGTAATGACAACTCACACGTCAGAACTCCAGCCAGTGTTATACTCCCACAACTCAGGAAATCCATAAAATTGATAAGTGTAGATGAGAGATAGCACAACCATGCAGTAAATTATCATCACGATGTAATAGGAATGCAATATACAGCGCCAAATTTTTAATGAAACCTGAAATATTATTAAAGAAAGAATATTGACAGTTTATGCTTTACATTTCAACTTGCACAGCTTTATAATAATGCAGTAATTGTAGATTCTATTCAGTTTAGTTATATTTTAAATACATACTAGACTCAACACTATATGAAAATATGTAATAGGGAGCATTTTTTCAAATATCTGTAACAGCGGCATATACGTTGCACTCTGACGCTCCAGCGCCAGTCAAAACGGCTTCATTCTAACGCCAAGTTAGGTCTTCGCTATTTCGTCCCGTACTGAATAAGGCTGATGCTTTTCTCATGTGCTTAACATTGTTAAAACCTAAAATAAGACTGTTATGTTTCTATATATGTAGCTTCCTTTCTTTCTAGAAAAACATAGTTTTTACTTGGAAAGCAGTGATGAACACCAGAAAAAACACCATATAAATGACACGATAGAAACAAACAGGATTTCGCAGTGAAATAAATAGCAATATGGCTGCTGAGATGAAAATCCAATACTTCACCAAAACAGATCGTAACCATGCTCCAAATTTCTTGACTTTCGCAGTGGCGTCGAGTTGCTCGACTGGTTTGTCAGCGGCTGAAAGGGGAGTGTTACCAAAGTATAATACCACATGAAATACCACTGTAGACTAGGAATAACAATAATTGTGAGTGAACACTATAGTGTTACCTCAAGTCGTAAGTACGTTAAGAACCCACGGGTCATTTGTCTAAAATGTGCAAAAACGCACATACAAAATGGGGAATGTTGTATCTCAGTACAACAGGAACAAGAACCAGAAATTGAAACCCTATTGCTTGTATAATTAAAAAATCAGGTCTAGCTAATATTGTACCACTACGATGATAAATGGTATAACGTACGCACTACTGTTTTTAAAATGTTTAGATTATGAAGTGGACAACAACTAGTTTCTGGTAGAAAATCGACCCCGGACCGCTCACGTCGACGTCAAGAATGCTAACCACCACAGCCCGCAAGGCTCTTGGGCACTATTTCTAATTTACAACAAACGCACCTCCTTTGCGATTGCGAAACGCTGTGACGTCCATTCGCAAGGCATTCTGAAAAAAGACTTGTCTCCAGGCCGCCGACCGTCGTGTTCGTTTGTCTTCGATGTGTTCCCGCAGAGTTGCACAGAAACAGACAGTAAAGATTGACTAAACAAAAAACAAAACAAAATTAACCAAGCCAATAGTGCCGGGTTGACTATACAGAGAAAAAATCTACAGTATAATGCAGCAAAATTGTCTAAAATTTATAGTTTGAATAAAACCAAATCATTAGTTTTTTATTTATTTTTTGCTACGCTACTTCAGTTTACAATAAAAGAAAACAATAATAATGCTACGATACTTGACAAAAACAATAGAATTGACTGTTATTACGATTTTATTACATAATTTCGACTGTACTAAACCAAAACAAGATTTTACCTGCACAAACAGTGGCACACAAGGTTGGGTGGAAGTATGCTTTTGAAGACCGATTTGTTTCAAAAAATCGTCCCCGGGAAGCTCCTTTTCAGACAAATTCAGACCGTAAATGAACTGAATGGCAAGAAGCACTTCGGCATAAACGGCCAAAAATGGTGACAGTCTGAGGGCAAATGACCGCGGGTCAGGGACAAGCCAGACCACACACGCGAGGAACAATAGGACAAACGTTGACCAGCTGTGGTACATTATGCTCCACGCCTAAATACTAGGGAAAATTTGCATGATGTCAAAAAACATCAGCAACAAATGTGCTGATATTAATTTAAACAAATAAACTGCTGCATTTTAGTGCATCTAAGTCTGTATATTTAGTTTGTAGTTTATTACTTGAAAACAAAATAGACTGATTCTAAAGGCGTATAAATTATAAATTGGCAAATATATACAGTGAGTTAAATATGAATAATTAAGCGACTATCAAATGAAATAACAGATTAAATAGTCACACACACCATGCAAAAATTGATGTAAATAAAAGCAAGAATAAAAATAATAAATAAAAAATAAAAACAAAAAATAACAGTTACCATCATCATGCAGAGTTGAGCAACATAGCTATGATTACGGAGATACGTCAAGACCAGAGATATTGGTCCTTCTTTAATGCTGCCAACTTCGCTGAAGTCCGTCAAACCCAATTTGTTCCCAAACACTCGACGCAAGGTTGAATGACGATAGACCAGTGATTGTTCTGAAACTATGGTAAAACTTACTTCGTACAAATTTAAAAGTTTAAAGTTTAAAGTTTATCAGTACAAGTTTTTTATTTTGAAAACAATTGTATAATATGTAAATTTTTGTTATTCTCGTTTCGAAATGGTACGTCTGTTTCAACTATTTAGCTAAACGCATTGAAACAATCTCTTTCTATATTAAGACTCCGCTCAAGAGTATGAAAATCAAACAGAAGTTCTTGAAAGCTGAGAAATCGTTAAATATTGTATCACTATGAACTCATTGCTTGAAATTTTTTGTTCCATTGAAATAACCACCTAAAATAAAGATTATCATGTCAATCGAGACCCTGAAATTGTTCTTTCATAAACACTTAACCAACTCTTTTTTTCCGGACGCTGAGATGTTTCTTCAGATTCAGACTTTTGCTTTTCAGACTCTGAAAGTGATTTTGATTTGTCCGTTTCTGTCAATGACTTTGATTTTTCTGTATCGGGTGGTGATTTTAGATCAACTTCGGTAAAATCATCTATTTCTTTTTGCGCTTGCACCTCTTCTGTTAGCAGTGGAGCGGTTTCACGCTTTTCTTCTTTACTGGTCTGCAATAATAAAGGTAATATAAAAACAAGCCCGATCTGCGGCAAAACCTTCAGTAAGCATCAAGCAGAAAACTTTAAGTAAACTGACCAGAGGTCAGCTAAAGCCTGTTGTGCAGCGATATTTACCTGTCAAACGGTGGATTGCACTACATCGCAATAATTGACGAGTAGATAAATCGATTCAGCTTAGGCTTAAATTTCTTAAATCAGTTCAATCCACTACACCAATGAAGATTATTGCAGTTGGTGCTTAAGAGTTAGTTGAATTGAGGATGTAGATTGAAGTGAATTGTGGAGAAACTGTGCTGTAGCTCCGATTCAGCCGAGATATAACTAAATCTATTCAACTGGAAATTAGCTCCAACTCAGACTTAAATGAATCCGATTTAGTGTAATCCACCAAAAATTAAGAATCCAATCCATAGCCAGAGCATCCGAAACAGGAACTTCATCATTTATGATTTATATAGTGGCTTGTCTGCTAATATACATATTAGTTGCATAATACTCCCATAATAATATTTACATTATACATACCAAAGTTTGTCATCACAGCTTTGTTTGGCAATCATAGTAGATACGAAGGAACTGGCCTAGGTAGTATACGAAATCAGTAAAGAAATCAGGAAGTCAGTAAAGACTTCCCGATAACAGTCACAGCAAGAGTACATAATAGCTTCTCACTCTATATAGAAGAAGAGTGAGACACTCTCCAGCCTGCCTGTGTTCTAGCACAGGCAGATGCGCTGGTCGTTTTCAGGCTACATGTTGACATTCTATGCAACATGTGACTGGCCAATCAGCGCGTAGATTCCCTGCGTAACACACTTTAGTATATAATCGCTGATGCGTTGATAAGCATTAAGATAGGGATAAAAGCTTAATAACTAATTATTTATTCATAGTCTGCTTGTAAAAACATTAAAAAAGGTTTGCAAATACCTTTGGGGATATTTTGGCAAACTTTCAGCGAAAGTGATTGAGAAACTTTTGAGATATAAACTTTTCTGAATTTCTTCAAAGTTTCTCAATCAATTTCGCTGAAAGTTTGCCAAAATATCCCCAAAGGTATCTGCAAACCTTTTTTAATGTTTTTACAAGCAGACTATGAATAAATAATTAGTTATTAACCTTTATCCCTATCCCGTTTTATGATTGGAGCACGTGCACAGGCGTCTGCCAATCAGAGAATAGAAGCTCGCTTCTGATTGGCCAGTCACATGTTGCATAGAATGTCAACATGTGGCCTGAAAACGACCAGCGCATCTGCCTGTGCTAGAACACAGGCAGGCTGGAGAGTGTCTCACTCTTCTTCTATATAGAGTGAGACGCTATTATGTACTCTTGGTCACAGCAATGTGACGCACGCGCAATACTTAAACTACATGAGCTAAACGCACCCACTGGAAAAGTTATCGCTGATTTCTATGTAACTTTTATGCTAGACAACGCTGTGACGCACGCGCAGTTAATCCAAAGTGCACAGCAAACAAACGCACACATCATACTATCCGCCAGAATCAAAATTAAAGACCTGTTGTGCTGTGGCACAACAGGAAAAATAGGACGTAAAATTAGTAAGCATTGCTTTGTGGAAGCTATTTTTTAAAAAACTCAGCAAGTTGACAGTTTGAAAATAAATAAAATTAGTTTACTACAATGATGATAATGACCATCACTCATTAATTGTGAGTTCAGAAAAAGCTCACAAAAGGCAAGACATTCAAATTTTTTAGTAATGAGAACTGTTAGCAGTTTATTTTTTGGTAGCCTGTTAACGTATGAGCTTTTACAAACTTTTGTTTTTGAAGACCTTTTGATAAATCAAATTAATTGGATTAGATTAAGTAGATTAACTTCAGTAACTTCCCATAAGGTCGACGAAAGTTCATAAAACTTCGTAAAAACACTAAACCGTATCATCTTCATTTGCCTGCGGTTAAAATTAATTTATCAAAAGGCCCAAAAAAGTCAAAAAATATACCTTGGCAAACCGAACGGAACTTCCTCGCGCCAAAATCTGGGTACGAGACTTTCGCCGTGCCTTTCTTTGATTCCAAAATTCCGTTCGACTCACTCGCTCTGACGTTTCGCTGATAACTTTGCTTTCCTAAAATATTGTTATCTTTATCATTAATTTACCGAAAATAATAATCTCTTATGAATAGGATAAAATGTATAAAATATATAATAGATAATAAACCTTGCTATATCGAATGCAAGAATTGCATACTTATCACCGTTTTTGTGTCTTGCGCCGGATATGGTTTCCAAATTAATATGGTTAATTAAGCCTGTAGAAATTTGCTGCAGTATATAATTGAAAAAATTTCATTAAAAATGTATAAAAAAAGGTTACATTTCAAGCCTGAAGTACCACTAGTCGACTTCTAAAACAGTACGATACTTACCGTTTTCACTTTATAATTAGAAACATGGCACGCGGTAAGAGCAAAGAGCGCGATAATTGCAGCAAAGTTGAAAAAGTGAGGCCATTGGGATTCGGGTGAAGCAAGCCACCTCTGATGATCGAAACAGGGAAATACTACTAGACGTGTCAACCCCAGCAACCTAAAATTATTAATTTTTTCCGTTGAAACATAATGGGACTTAATTGATAAAATTTGAAAAACGTTGAATGTAAGCGTTCACAGACATCACTATTTGCGTTATTATTGACTTCATTATCAAGTGTACAATTTTGTGTTTTGTTTGTCATACTTTTGTTATATATTTTTCTCATTATAACCCCTTTTTTGTCATTTGTAGTACCCCTCAACGATCAACATTATACACAGCCTGATTTTTTTATTTCTGCTTATGATCTGATGGATGATTTATGAAAATAGCGCGAAAGCAAGCGAAAGCATGACAGACGTTATTAGAATTACGCAAAAATTATCGTGTTACATCGAACGAAGCTCAAAAGATATTTTCTTTTGTAAACGCCTAACCTAAGGTTTTATTCAAGTGCGAGACTTTACGTGATACGGTAATTTCACACTTAGCAGGATTAAGTAATGTTAAGTAATTGTTAATTAAAATTAAAACTTCAATTTTAAAAAATCAAAATGTGAATTGAATATATTATACGAATATATTATAACATTGTTCGCACTTTATTACAAATACAATAATAGGGATATTAATATTGTTGTGCTATTGTTTGTCATTTGCACTATTTTGTCTGCAGCACTTCTACGGCACCGTTTTGTTCAACAATTTTTCCACGACTTCGAATCAAATAAATCCATTAGTTTAAAATTTAAAAATAGTATTTTAATTACTATGCTAAAACTAACCTGGCAGCAAAAGATGTAGCACCAATAGCTCGCTGTATGAAATCAAACTGATACAAATACAGTAAAAATAAGTGCACAGCAGAATAGCAAAGGAGCCCAATTTTGCACTTCCTAGAATCCACTTCGTAATCATCGTTCTTCGTGGCCCAAAATGAAATTACAGCCAGAAACGCAAGAAAGTAGGGTAAGGACAAAACTGAAGGATGAATTATAGCAGCGAAGGCCATAACAGTGGTTAAAAATATATTTCCTGGAGTTCCTTTGAAAATGTTCAGAGATTCTGAGTTTTCAAAAGCACGATACAACGATCTTTTCCAACCGGAATCAGCTTGTTTGTACTTCTGGTAACCCGTGTTGCTGATCTGAAAAAGTATTGCTATTGTCATACTGTAGGTAAGTTTAATATTACAAACAGTAAGTACATGTCGTTATGTTATAGGTTAATCACGACATGTTTACTAAAATTTCAGTTGAAGTGCCAGAAATGCAATGCAATGTGAAATGCATCAAAATGCAATTTATTTGGTTAATAAATTACTTATTTATTTAATAAGAATTCACTGTAACTAATGTCAACCACTTGAATTTTAACAAACTACCTATTGGCTTACTTTACATATTGGGTTTGCAGCCAAACTATGAATAAGACTTTCAGCAGCCGTGAACTCAACAGCGCTTTGTCTGTACAGCTTGTGCGCATACATTGCTGAGATACAGACCAAGGGTTCGCTCAGTAAAGGCCGTATGATTTCCCAGAAAGAGTAGATGTTGAGCCTCAAATTAAAGCAGTTGATATCAATTTGTCAAATATTATATAAATGACATAGTACTCGTTTAATTTGTCACAGATTCGAAAATCTATAGAAGTATTAACGTAATAGTGCTTAACCAACGATTATTGGCAATCAAGCCCATATAAGCTGTTATAACTATAAGCTGTCAAATAGTGATCGTAAAATTTGGCGCAATAGTCTACGTCTTTTGTTCGGGCATTGGGTGACACACCACTGCGGAATCATCAACAGAATATTAGGCTTACGGACAAAAGGACACCCATAGGAACCAGATTTGAGACTATAGATATAATATAGATATAGACTAGTAGTATAGATATAGATATGTATGTATGTGTACTATAAATATAGATATAGATATAGATATAGACTAGTCGGATATAAATCTATTACATATATATGACCAACGTTAACGATGGTAACACTATCATAGCGCATGGTCAATTCTCAGTAAACTAACTTTTGGAATCCCAATTGTCGTGCTAGGCTCTCTTCTGTGGAACCTAAAACCAATTTACAACATCCTATCAAAGATTTAAAGGTATCAAAGGCAAGCTGTTGCTATAAATTCATAAAATTCATGAGTTGTGACCGGGATTTGTAAAAGCAATTTTCACGTTCTGATACAAAATTCAGAACATAAATGGAATAGCATGCTACTAGATTGCGTTTGTCACTCACATGTTGGTAAGACTTTTCCGTAAGGCGGTGACAGAAGAAGAAAAACTTGGAAAACCAGCTGCGATATTCCTGACGCAATGCTGACGATCAGAATGAGCATAGTAAACAATTTTAACCGTCCTAAAATGGATAAATGACAAAATTGCATTTAATTGTCCCTTCTTCACCGTTCCAACCCTGACATTATAAATACCACTTCCTAAACACCACATTTTTTGTTCAAATTAAATGTACAGTACTAAAAATTGTAAGCACAACACAACGAGTTGTTGACCAAACTCAAGACTTGAATGCCATTACTAAAATGCTTAAAACAAATCAATAATTTAATAGATCGCTACAAATAAAAGTACAACGTGGAACTATAATGTGGGTTAGGACAACGACGGGTTCGTAGGTTACATGTACCATTGTTGTGGCGTACTTTCAAACTGCTTACCTATAAACCTTTGACTGAAATCAGGCTGAAATTACGGTTCCGTATGGCCGAAATTGTGAAACGCAGGAATTATTCCCTTGAGTGGCCGGGTACGATTTCGGGTGCTTTCATTTCTTTCTTTCTGTTTCAAATATGGTATTTTCTACCCTTGAGTTTGACTTCTGCCCCGGACGGGAAAAAATAATAAACCTAATTGCACGAAAACACAATAACATACTTGGCACAACACAACTAGACGTCGGCGCGGGCACAAAGCAGTAGGTCACCAAGGCGATTCCATACAGCAGTGATATCAGGTTGACACGGAGAAGCCATCCTAAATTGTTTAAATTAAACATTGTTAAAAAAGTTGATGATTGAGACTTTTGCAACGATTAGTACAGAATATAGATTGTACGGGAAGAGCACAAATACGATTGTTTGGTTTTATATGCGGCAAAAATCCATATGAAGGTCCGACAGGTTTCAAAATTATGAGATTAGTGCTAATTGTTGCTCTGAAGCAACATTATGAATGAAAGGGTTAATGCAGCAAAACTACACATAGGAGCTGAAACATTGCTGACAGTGATGACAGTTTAGCTACCATATTCAACTGAAATATTGTACATAGCTGATTTGCTGCAACTCATACTAGTTTAACCCTTTGATGCGCACTGGGAACCTCAGGTACCATACCGGGTGGATGCCCAATCTGGGGCTGTAAAGCTTGGCTAGCGTATTCTAGTCAACTGATCTTCGAACTGTTTTTTCAGAAATTGCAGATCTTTGCATTTGGTGGCCCAATTTTAGTCCTGCTGCCACACAACAAAACCTATGCTTGATTAAGCAGTGTGAAAATTTGACTTTTTTTCATCGCAAAAGTTGTATTTTCTTTATAGCCTCATTATGATGTTCGATCGCAACTCTGGCAGTCGACTTTTTGTGCATCAGATACAGTGGATATTGTAGTTTATTTTTAGCAGTCAACAATGATAGGCGCACGGTTGCTGTGTTAATACTCTAGGGTGAGGTACATGCCTGAGCGATGTCGCAAAATTTGCACAAACTTTCAACTTTGATCGCTTATAACGCAACAAGCAGCAATTTTCTGCAAAATTTATTGAGTTCTGATCCATGGTCACGACCAGCTAGTCTGAAGTCTGCACCAGTACCAGTAATTTTGTGCAAATCTTAATCGGTAGACTAAATTAAGTAGGAAGAAATTGCTTCTAAGGAAGTTTAACCTGTCGCTCGCACCAATTTTCAGCTAATCCGGAAAGGTTTTTCGGCATTACTAAAGAAATATTGTTAAATTTATGCTACTGTATTATAATTGTTTAATAATTAAAAAATCTGAAATAGCTAATTTTTGAATTTATGGGTAGTTTTTTACCTTTGAGAGCGACCAAAGTAATAATTGTTGCAAAATATAATTATTAATTTTTTAAAAAACAAAGAGATCGAAATGCCGATTCCGAAGCTGTAACACAACTTGATCAGTATCCTTGTCTCAAGCAAGAAGCACATTCTCAAGTCAGAGATGCACAAAAAGAAAGTAGTCGTGTATCCACCCCCCCCCTCCCTTCCGTCAGGTTGGTCAGCAGTCAACACACCCTTCAGACAATTGGTGACAATTGGTGACATTTGGTCTAATTGGTGACGTGCCTTCTGATTCCAGTCTACATAAGCAACGCACACACACACACTGTATTTTCTGGTTTACTCCCTACCTTTGATGTACACGTGGTCTCACTCAAAAGGGGGTTTGTTGCAAACTTTTTGAAATTTTAGGGGTGGGCTTGTCCTGAAGTTTCGAGGTCTTGAGCTGACAACAACGCAAATTGTTCAATTTTTGCCTAAAA
>JASANF010001814.1:0-11841 GCA_030248245.1 Trissonchulus sp. WLG1_4 | reverse complement strand
CGATTAGAACGGAAAACAAAGGCTTCTGGAAAATTGCGAAAACGTCCTCACTGAGAAATTTCAGATCAGAAAATAGGGTTTCTTCAAGCAAAAATGCTTCCCAAGGTGCTCTACCACAGGGAAAACCAATGAATCCGGTATTATTCTGTAATTTTTTTCTATTACAGATTTTTCATATATTTTTTACCCTTTCCATTCAGAGACTTTTTACAGACTTTCAGAGGAATTTCAGATAAAATTCAGAGAAATTCAGAGAATTTCACCCAGAATTTAGACTCTGAATTTTATTGCAAAAAAATATCACTGGCTTTTCAGATAAATTTCAGATATTTCTTCGGCTGTGTTTTTGGGATTGCCTATTTCCAGTGAACGAGCTGTAGCTGTGTTTGGAACAGAGACCGCAGGCTTTGAGGACTGAATCTTTCGTTTTGGTTCGGCTTTGGCTCAGGCTTACTTTTAGGCTCATAGGCTTAGACAAACAAAAAACTACAGAAAAAACCACTGAGGTTTTTTTCTTGCCTTGATGGTGACATTTGACTGCTCTTTACAGAAACTAGACGACGTGGCTTTTTGAAAACTTTTTAGGATCAGGACAGAAAAAAATTATGAGTAGAAAAAGAAAATTAGTAGAAAGAAAAAAGTAGAAAATCTTTTTGACTTTTTTTCTGCTATTTTTCTACTTTTTTTCTACTTTCTACCTTGGCAAGTTTCTACTTTATTTCTACTTTCTTTCTACTTTTTTTCTCATATTTTCTACTTTCTTTCTGTCTTTTCTACTTCGATTTTTTCCTGGGCAAGTCACGAACGTCTAAGAGCAGCCTCTTCTCACCCAACTTGAAATGACTATAACTTTGTAAATCTTGGTCCATTGTGATAATTTTACATTCATAGTGTTCAGAAAGTCAGATTCTGTTATGTGAGCGTTATTGTTTCTGCTAAATGTTCGTATTTTGCGGAAAAAACTGTCTGCCTTGTTACATAGAGTTTTTGACAGTGAATTTTTTGGCGAACGTGAAATTGATACTATTTTCGAACTTTTAACTTATTTAGATAAAAAAGCGCCAAAAAATAGGCCATTGGGGACTAATAATCCTGAAAAATACGTTGATCATACAGGGAAAATTGAAGAAAACCATGTGCGACAAAGGCTGTCTCTGACGTTCGTGATCAAGCAAGCCAAAAAACCAAACCACAAAATAGGAGAATGGAAATTTATCAATACTGGCCAGTGGTCACTGGTCACAGCGCGTATACTAGGGCCCGTATTCACATGATAAGTGTTATTCCAACCGAACGCTAAGCGTTTGCTAAGCGCTAAGCGCTTAAGGTGGTAGTTTTGCGTTTTCGAGGTTTTTGTGATTTCTGCATGAGAAACTTCTCTGCGCCACCAGTACTCAAGTTATAAGTGACTGCCTGAGCATAAATTTTTGGAACAGTACATCTAAAGGTTAAAATCCCCCAGGCATGTCTCTCACTTTTTATCCTAAACTTTGCCTGTGAACACTTTTAGAGGGTTTTAATTACAAGAACATATCTTAAATTTTCAGTACGTTTGCTTATCAGCTATTTTCTCAGATAATTGACTAGTTATTAATAAAGTGGGGGACATGCTTGGGGATTTTTTAACCATGCTCAAAGACCTTATCCAACTTTCAGCCCCAACAGGTAATCGTATGATTCAGAGCTGCGGCGCAAACTTTTGTAAAAAATTGTAATATTTTGGAAAGGAATTTCTCTTCTAGTCCCTTATTCTGAAAACAAAATCTACAGGTTAAGTTTCAATGCATGGCATACATTTAGAAAAGATATTGTTGTATCTAATGCAAAAGAACGCTTGTGATTTGAATTTGTAGTTAAAGCTGAGCTATGGCTTTTCAAAAAAACACCTAAAAACGCAATTACCCCCTTAAACATGTTTAGCATGGTAGAAGTTCAAGTTTGTGAATAACACTTAGAACTTATCCGGAAGCGCTAACACTAAGGCCCGTATTCACATACTAAGTGTCTATTGACAAACAAACGCCTAAGCGTTTGCTAAGCGCTAAGCGCTTAAGTATGTTTAGCATGGTAGAAGTTCAAGTTTGTGAATAACACTTAGCGCTTATAAGCGCTAACACCTAACCCCCGTATTCACATACTAAAGTGTTATTCACAAACAAACGCTAAGCGTTTGCTAAGCGCTAAGCGCTTATGTACGTTTAGCATGGAGAGAAGTTCAAGTTTTGTGAATAACACTTAGCGCTTATAAGCGCTAACACTAAGTGTAAACACTGAGTTTAAGCGTTACACTTAGTATGTGAAAAACGGGCCTATGTAAGTGTAAACACTGAGTTTAAGCGTCTAAACTTAGGCCCATATTTCACATACTAAGAGTTATTCACATACTAACGCTAAGCGTTTGCTCAAGTGTTAGCGCTTAATTTGCTACTTAACGTTTGTTATTCACAAAATAAACGCTTAAAAATTTAATGTAATCTTTAAGCTTAGCGTTTAGCAACTTTTGTGCTTAGTTTTGGCTTTGGCTTGCAAGTGCGCTCCCTGCTTGATGTGGATCCCAAATTCGTTGATTTATCCGGATTTTTCATTTGGTATTTAAAAAAACGATTATAGATTTATTTAAATTACTATTTCTTATTAATAATATATATCAAAAAAAAAAAAACATTTGTAAAAAAAAAAAATCTTATTTTAGATTCTTGAAAATGCAAAATCAGGTCTGAGCATGTTTCAGGGGGCAGATTGTGAAAAAATATAAATTTTCAAATAGGAAGGTCTCGAGAAAAATTACTCCCACTTAGCTAATTTTTTAAAATCGCAAGCCGAAAATTTGCGTTTGTCCTCACACGCACTTTTTTTCAGTATATATTATGCAGAAAATACTGCTTTATTTTACACAAAAATTGCACCAAACTTAATAAAACACCAAAAATTTTCAAGTATGTTCAAGTAAAACACAGCTGCTAGTGTTTTTCAATCTTTCAAAATCGTTGCATACGTGTAAATGCACTGGCTTGTGAAGCTATTTCCGTGAAAATCTATTTTTCTTGCTGAAAATAGCTCAAAATTTTTCAAAAAAATTTTCATATGATATGCACATCAAATTGAATTAAATTTAAGCCTGAACAACTTTTGTTCTTACGATGTATGTTTATTTTCGCGCGTTTTCAAAATAATGTCCAAAACCCACATTTCAGGAGTGCCCCCAACCAAGTTTGTGCTTTCCAGGTTCTAGGTTCATTCATACTACAAACTTCGCACTTTCCTGCGTTACTTCTCTGTGCTTTTGACAATGTAACTACTTTCCGGTTCATACTTTGTGTTTTCGCTCTTTGCGTTTTTGCAAGTACCTTAGTGTTGAATCAGCGTGAAGTCGGTTTTCAAATTTTGAGTTGTCTTGTCAGACAGGTAACACTTGTGAAGTTTGGTCTTGGTTTCGCTGTGTGACCTAGGAAAATGTTGTGCGGAAATTCTGACACCTAGTAAAAGTAAAACTACAGGCAATCATTTAACCACTCTTGGTTCATGCGCAAAAAGTGATCTGGTTATGGTCACAACTGTTTAATTATTCCGAAGAGGGAAATGTCTATTTTTGACAGGGAATTACTAGAGTGCTCAAAAATTTCGTATCTTCGGTGGCGTAGATAAAAAATCAACCACTGCAGAAAGTGAGCAAACACTTAAAATAAAATAATCTAGACCATAAATGCGTGATTTTATGATTTCTTACTTATTGAATGAAATATCGGTATTCAAAGTAAACAGTGTCTATTCACACGCGCTTTTCAGAATCTATATTTTATATCTACGCAAAAAAATTAGCAATTTGAATAATTTGTATTCTGGGACTAGAAAATTAGCAAACTTTATTTACATTAGTTTTTGTGTTTAGGCATTGGCCCGTATTCACATACTAAGGCCCGTATTCACATACTAAGTGTAACGCTTAAACTTAGTGTTTACACTTAGTGTTAGCGCTTATAAGCGCTAAGTGTTATTCACATACTTAGTGTTTATTTAAGCGCTTAGCAAACACTAACGCTTAACTTAGCGTTTCAATTTTGTATTCACATACTTAAAATTTAGTGTTTGGCTTAGAATTAAGCGCTTAAGTTTAGGGACCTCGGGAGCTCCCTAAGCGCTAAGCGCTTAGTTAGTGGATGGTGTGGGGTAGGGGTGGGGAGAGTGGGGGAGGTTCTTGGCCGCCATGGGAAGGAAGGGCATGCAATTTAGGATATATTAGTGACATTTTCCGACCAATTCGATCCATTTTGCTAGTTTAATCGCCAAAAATAAAAAATGCACTTTGTTGTCCAAATTCGTTTTTTTACATTTTTGAGTAGAGCATCTTAATCGAAGTAATTTTTCTTCAAGAACTTCTATTTGAAAATTTATATTTTTCACAATATGCCCCCTGAAACATGTAGAGCTGATTTTGCATTTTTCAGGAATCCACCTGCTGAAAACATTTTTTTACAAATGTATAGTTCGAGAAAAATATATATTATTAATAAGAAATAGTAATTTAAATAAATCTATAATCGGATTTATAAATACCAAATGAAAATGCGGATAAATAACGAATTTCGGATCCACATCAAGCAGGGAGCGCACTTCAAGCCAAAGCCAAAACTAAGCACAAAAGTTGCTAAACGCTAAGTTTAGTATAACACTAATTTTTAAGCGTTTATTTTGTGAATAACAGTTTAGTACAAATTAAGCGCTAACACTTAGCAAACGCTTAGCGTTAGTATGTGAATAACTCTTAGTATGTGAATACGGGCCTAAGTGTAACGCTTAAACTTAGTGTTTACACTTACATAGGCCCGTATTCACATACTAAGTGTAACGCTTAAACTTAGTGTTTACACTTAGTGTTAGCGCTTATAAGCGCTAAGTGTTATTCACAAACTTGAACTTCTACCATGCTAAACATACTTAAGCGCTTAGCGCTTAGCAAACGCTTAGCGTTTGTTTGTGAATAACACTTAGTATGTGAATACGGGCCTTAGTGTTAGCGCTTATAAGCGCTAAGTGTTATTCACAAACTTGAACTTCTACCATGCTAAACATACTTAAGCGCTTAGCGCTTAGCAAACGCTTAGCGTTTGTTTGTGAATAACACTTAGTATGTGAATACGGGCCTTAGTGTTAGCGCTTATAAGCGCTAAGTGTTATTCACAAACTTGAACTTCTACCATGCTAAACATGCTTAAGGGGGTAATTGCGTTTTTAGGTGTTTTTTTGAAAAGCCATAGCTCAGCGTTTACAAATTCAAATCACAAGCGGTCTTTTGCATTAGATACAACAATATCTTTTCTAAATGTATGCCATGCATTGAAATTTAACCTGTGATTTTGTTTTCAGTATAAGCGACTAAAGAAAGGTCCTTTCCAAAATATTACAATTTTTTACAAAAAGTTTGCGCCACAGCTCTGAATCATACGATTACCTGTTGGGGCTGAAAGTTGGTAAGGTTTTTGACATGTTTAAAATCCCCAGGCATGTCCCCCACTTTTTTAATAACTAGTCAATTTACTGAGAAAATAGCTGATAAGCAAACGCACCGAAAATTTAAGATATGTTCTTGTAATTAAAACCCTCTAAAAATGTCCACAGGTAAAATTTAGAAAAAGTGAGAGACATGCCTGGGGATTTTGACCTTTAGAGTACTGTCCCAAAAATTTATGCTCAGGCGTCACTTATAACTTGAGTACTGGTGGCGCAAAGTTTACATAGAAATCACAAAAACCTCGAAAACGCAACTACCACCTTAAGCGCTTAGCGCTTAGCAAACGCTTAGCGTTTGTTTGTGAATAACACTTAGCATGTGAATACGGGCCATAGTATACGCGCTGTGACCAGTGACCACTGGCCAGAATTGATAAATTTCCATTCTCCTATTTTGTGGTTTGGCTTTTTGGCTTGCTTGATCACGAACGTTAGGACAGCCTTTGTCGCCCATGGTTTTTCTTCAATTTTTCCCTGTATACAACGTATTTTTCAGGTTTATTAGTCCCCAATGGTCTATTTTTGGCGCTTTTTTATCTAAATAAGTTAAAAGTTCGAAATAGTATCAATTTCACGTTCACCAAAAAATTCACTGTCAAAAATTCTATGTAACAAGGCAGACAGTTTTTTCCGCAAAATACGAACATTTAGCAGAAACAATAACGCTCACATAACAGAATCTGACTTTCTGAACACTATGAATGTAAAATTATCACAATGGACCAAGTATTTACAAAGTTATAGTCATTTCAAGTTGGGTGACAAGGGCTGTCCTTAGACGTTCGTGACTTGCCCAGGAAAAAATCGAAGTAGAAAAAAAGCAGAAGAAAGTAGAAAATAGTAGAAAAAAAGTAGAAAGAAAGTAGAAATAAAGTAGAAACTTGCCAAGGTAGAAAGTAGAAAAAAAGTAGAAAAATAGCAGAAAAAAAGTAGAAAAGATTTTCTACTTTTTTCTACTACTTTTCTACTAATTTTCTACTTTTTTCTACTCATAATTTTTCCTGTATTGATCCTAAAAAGTTTTCGAAAGTCACGTCGTCTAGTTTCTGTAAATGAGCAAGTACAAATGTCACCATAGAGGCAAGAAACCTCAGTGGTTTTGTAGTTTTTTGTTTGTCTAAGCCTGAAATAAGCCTAAAAGTAAGCCTGAGCCAAAGCCGAAGCCCAAAACAAAAATTCAGTCCTCAAAGCCTGGCCTATCTTCAACACAGCTACAGCTCGTTCACTGGAAATAGGCAATCCAAAATTTTCCACAGCCGAAGAAATATCTGAAATTTATCTGAAAAGCCAGTGACATTTTTTTCAGATAAAATTCAGAGTCTGAATTCTGGGTGAAATTCTCTGAATTTCTCTGAATTTTATCTGAAATTCCTCTGAAAGTCTGTAAAAAGTCTCTGAATGGAAAGGGTAAAAAATATATGAAAAATCTGTAATAGAAAAAAATTACAGATAATCAGATTCATTGGTTTTCCTGTGGTAGAGCACCTTGGGGGAAGCATTTTTGCTTGAAGAACCCTATTTCAGTTTTTGGATTTACTGAGATTGACCCCCCGAAATCTGAACCCTCAGTGAGGGACGTTTTCGCAATTTTTTTCCAGAAGCCCTTGTTTTTTCCGTTCTAATCGTGTCTAAATGGTGTCACATTATCAGTGGCGTATCCAGGATTTCGCAAAGGGGGGGGGGCTGCAGCACACTCAGCCCCCCCCCCTCCTAAATACGCCACTGCACATTATTGTTTACAATTTTTCAGAATCAAAACAAAGGCTCTTTGACCGGGTTCCTGCGGAAAAATTGGCCAAATTTGCCAGAAACGTCCAATTTTTGACCAAATTCAAACTTGGCCTTAATTTTGGCTTGGGCTTGGGCTTAGCCTTAGGGCTTAGGCTTAGTATGAGGCTTAGGCTTCGTACAGGCTTAGGCTTAGGATCAGGCTTAGGCTCAGGCTTAGGCAATAAAAAAATCGAAATTTTCAGGAAAAATCATGCCAGCTTAGCCTAGAGAATCCTGCCAACTAAGCCTAGACGATGCCTTAAAACATCATAACGCAGGCAAAACTATCCAAAAGCAAAGATTATAGCCATGTTAGGTTTCGAATTTTGGCCTACGTTCACTTCCAAAAACACTGAAAATGCAATTTTCAAGGGGTCATACCTCAAAAAATCCAAATTTGTGGATAGGGGTTCTATTACAAAAAATGCTTCCCTCAAGGTGCTCTACTCCAAAAAATAGGTCCACTATCCCCCCAACTGCACTTGGTCCCTTTAAGATAAAATTAAAATGCTCTGAATTCGGAGTTAATTCTGTGAAATTTGCTTGAAGTTCCTCTGAAATTCTGTAAAATGTCTCTGAATAGAAAGGGTAAAAAAATTACAGAAAATTCAGATTCCTTGTTTTCCAGTGTCTCTGACAAAGATTTTTTAAAATTTATGCAAAATTTAATCAATTGAGGTTTTGAAAAAACATGTCAACTTGTAAATGTCTTAACTTAAAAAGGCCCTCTTACAATGTCTGCGGGGTGGGTAGGGCGGGGGTAGCCCTCACTATATCCGCCAGGGTGTGTTCAGTCAAAAACTATAGATCATATTTTACCCTCAGTCGTGAATTTATTGCAGTGACGGTGAGGGTGGGAATTGATGGGCGACACCGCCACAGTGATGGAACATTCGTCAGAGCCCGGCAAACCAGCGGGCATCCCCCCGACCACTGTGGAGCTCCCCTGGGGCAGCACCAAGCAACTGGGCCCGGTCGCCGTAGACCCCTCCGTGCGGCCCGGAGAATTCGTAGCCCAGTCTTTGCTTCTGGATTTCATGCTGACTGCTGAACGAAAAATTCAACTGGTCATGCAGGAAGGAATCGTGAGCTGATTTAAAGTTTTTGAGCTACTTTTTGAGTTTTTATATTATATATTATGCATTCTTAGTGTTGTATTTCCTTTTGGCATTTATTCTAAACTATAGAGTCACTTCGGGTAGTGGTTTTGATTTAGATTTATGTATATATATTATCAGTATCACTTGTATAGTTGTATGAGATATTAACGGCGCAAAAATTGTTAATATGTAAATTAAAAAACATTGTATAACGGTGAAATTTTCTCTTTTTTTTAAATCAGAACTTCATAAAAAGGATTATGTTCTCAAGTCTTAACATGATGTGTAATTATCATTTTCAGGAAAAGCCTCTGACTAAACAATTACAGCGAGGTGAAGACCCTTTATTTGACCAGGTGAGCAATTAGATCTTGAGGAAGTAGGTTTATACGCTCATTCCCCAGCCCCTCCTCAGCCTCACTGTGGTTTAGTACCGACGCACGGTCATCTGTATAAAGCATTAACGATATGAGTTTTTTCCGATTAAACGGCAAAATCACTCTTCAGATTACGCAGCTGAGATATTGTGGCTACTTGTGATGTATATAGTGATTAGTTATCACTTTCAAGCTAAATTTTATCAATTTATAGATATATATATATATATATATATATATATATATATATATATATATATTTGTGTGTGTGTGTGTTTTTTTTTTTTCCCTTTTAAATATATATATATATAAATATATATATATATATATATATATATATATATTCGTTGTACGAAATTCCGCAAAATTCTACCCTACTCCATGCAAAAAGTGGGGTATCATCCCCTTTATTCTCTGATCACTGCCCATCGCGTGTTATATATGGTTTATAAGCGATATTTACTCGTATCTACAAGGAGGCAATCCATAAAAAAATCGAAAAGCCATATATCAAAAAATGTTGGGTTTTTTATTACGGTCAGACAAATTTTTATTCGTATAAAAACTCGCCGCCCCTCCCCCCCCCGAAATTTCATCATGGATCCGCCACTGTCTAGAAGCGATAATCACGGATTTTTTTTATTTTCAGATTTTGTCAGCCCTCAGCAGTGTTGCGGAGAATTGTCTGCCTTCCCTTTTGCGAGCTTTGTTCGCTTGGCACGACCAGCAACAGCGAGCAGTCAATTTAGCGCTCAGCCAAAAACTGCAGACTATCAAGCAAGATAGCGCCAAACTGCCAATTAATAAAGCGTAAGAGGACTGCATTAGACTTGGTTACACGGTTTTTTGTCATGGCGACTTTTTGAACCTTTGAAGTGTTAAAGGAGTAGTGGGGACCTTCCGACCTTGTATATATATTGGGGAAAATATGGTATGGCGAGAAGGGATATATATATATATATATATATATCCCTTCTCGCCATACCATATTTCCCCAATATATTGCAAGGTCGGAAGGTGCCAGTAACGCTTACAAAGGTCGCCATGACAAAAAACAGTAACCAAGTCTAATGCAGTCCCTCTTACGCTTTATTAATTGGCAGTTTGGCGCTATATAGTACTGCAGTTTGGCTGAGCGTAACCCTTGTAGTACCCATCGAACGAAGGCGGAGCGACTCTCCGCAACACTGCTTGAGGGCTGGGCGAAATCTGAAAATTGAAAAAAAATCCGTGATTATCGCTTCTAGACAGTGGCGGAATCATGATGAAATTTCGGGGGGGGGCGCGAGTTTTATACGAAATAGTCTGACCGTAATAAAAAACCCAACATTTTTGGTAATATGGCTTAACTCGATTTTTTTTATGCAAAGTTGTCAATACAGTAAAATATCGCTTATAAACTCATATATAATGGCGGGAAAAAAAAAAGAATAAAGGGATGATACCCACTTTGCATGGAGTAGGGTAAAATTTTTGCGGAATTTTCGTACAACGAATATATATATATATATATATATATATATATATATATATATATATATATATATATATATATATATATATATATATTATATATATATATATATATATCCGTAAATTGATAAAATTTAGCTTGAAAGTGATAACTAATCACTATCATCACAAGTAGTCAGCTGCGTAAAAACTCATATCGTTAATGCTTTATACAGATGACCGTGCGTCGGTACTAAACCACAGTGAGGCTGAGGAGGGGCTGGGGAATGAGCGTATAAACCTACTTCCTCAAGATCTAATTGCTCGCCTAGTCAAATAAAGGGTCTTCACCTCGCTGTAATAATGTTTAGTCAGAGGCTTTTCCTGAAAATGATGATTACACATCATGTTAAAGTTAAGAAACATAATCCTTTTTATGAAGTTCTGATTTAAAAAAAAAGAGAAAATTTCAGCCATTATTCAATGTTTTTTAATTTACATATTAACAATTTTTACGCCATTATTCTCATACAGCTATTCAAGTGATACTCATAATAGTATATACATAGATTAAATCAAAACCACCTACCCGAAGTGAGGCTCTATAGTTTAGAATAAATGCCGAAAAGGAAATAAAGCACTAAGAATGCATCTATATCGTGTGAAAACTGGAGAAGTAGCTCGAAAACTTAGAATGAGCTCAGCGATTCCTTCCTGCATGGCCAGTTAATTTTTCTTCAGCAGTGCGCCCAGTGTGAAATTCCAGAAGCGAAGAGACTGGGCTACGATTTCTCCGGGCCGCACGGAGGGGTCTTCAACCGGCCCAGTTCCTTGGTGCTGCCCCCAGGGGAGCTCCACATGGTCGGCGGGATTCCCCTGGTTTGCCGGGCTCTGACGGATGTTCCTCACTGTGGCGGTGTCACCCATCAATTCCCACCCTCACCGTCCACTGCAAAGGTTCGCGATGACATGCTATGATCTATAGTTTTTCGACTGAACACACCCTGGCGGATATAGTGAGAGCTACCCCACCCCTCGCACCCATTGCTAGCGGCCCTTTTAAGTTAAGACATTTACAAGTTGACATGTTTTTTCAAAACCTCAATTGGATTAGATTTTTACATAAATTTTAAAAAATCTTTGTCAAGACACTGGAAAACAAGGAAAATAATTTTTCTGTAATTTCTTTACCCTTTCTATTAGGAGACATTTTACAGAATTTCAGAGGAACTTTTTAGAGGCAAAGTTTCAGCAAAACATTAACTCCGAATTCAAGCATTTTAATTTTATCTTAAAGGGAGAGCCAGCTGCAGTTGGGGGGATAGCGGACTTATTTTTTGAGGAGTAGAGCGCCTTGAGGGAGCTTTTTTGTAATAGAACCCCTATCCACAATTTTGGATTTTTTGAGGTATGACTTTCCTTGAAAATTGCATTTTCAGTGTTTTTTGGAAGTGAACGTAGGCCAAAATTCAAACCTAACATGGCTATAAGATCTTTCCTTTTGGATAAGTTTTCCTGCGTTATGATGTTTTAAGGCATCTCTAGCTTAGGCAGGATTCTCTAGGCTAAGCTGCATGATTTTTCCTGAAAATTTCGATTTTTTCATTGCTAAGCCTGAACCTAAGCCTGATCTA